>JANTOP010065439.1:0-22246 GCA_027564815.1 Symmerus nobilis | reverse complement strand
TTAATTTATTTTCTGAAAACGATACATTTATAATATTGGGAACACAATAGAGACCCAGGTTAAAGACCAGATTGATTTCAGTTCAGGAAGTCATTCTTAAGATCCAGATATAAAAATTGTAAATCTAAGCAATAACATGCCCTGAACGATAGGTCAAATAATCTTCAGGTATCTTCCATCACTCTACCATCCACCTCAAAAAATTCAGACTGACTCTCCCTTGAACATTGGACGCCACATCGAAATTGCAATACAAAAATTCCGTTTAGGTCCTCTTGTTCGGACCTAGATGAGAATGCCACGTTTAGGAATAACTAGGCTCAAGGGCATCCTCGCAGGTCCTTACCAGTCTTTCTTATCAATTTTATTGATATGAAGTATTGATAATAAATTAATTAAAAAAATGTATATATAGCAGTGGCGTGCGGTCAATATCTCCATAAGGTGTGCAAAATTTTGAATAACTTACCACCTTTATTAGTTTCATTGCATTTTGTTTCGTACTTTCAAATGTACTGCCAATAAATTGATCATTTTTTGAAATTATTTAAAAAATACAACTTTGTTAGATAACCATTTAACTTTTTATCTCATTACCTCTATTAAACTATCCCTTAAATGCGCTGTAATTGAAATTTTAAAATTTTAAATTTCCGGGGAAAATTATAACCATTTTCGGAAAAGTGGTCTTTTGAATAACCACGCCCCACTTTAACCCATACCAAAATTCGGGGGTTGATTGTTTTTTAATTTTGATAAATCAATTTGTTTATCTGATGATTAGGAAGCAATACTACGTCAATACATTTTCCAAGTCCGGAAGAAAATCCGTGGGAAATTCAGTTCGTAAAGTAAAGAAAATAACAAGGGAAATTCACTATTTTTATTTGATTTGAATTAAATTCTAATTAAATCTAAAGTTTTTATTACAAAAGCGTAAGGAAAGCATTCAATTTGGGATATTTTTTTTATTCAAATATTTTTTCCGTAACGAAAATTTAACATTCCAAAAAATATCTTTATTGATGACATCAAGGCTTGATAAAAGCTTTGATCCGAATAATTTTATTTAATTAAAATTTGATAAAGCCCCGAAACGCTTACGAAAAATTTGAAAGCTCGCGGAGAGCTTTAAGCATCGGATATATATACGTGTTGAAATCTATTCTTCTACCAAATATCTTACTGCAACGAAATTTAAAATTTTCTCTTAGAATCTCAATTAAAGTCACCAAAGTTCATCGAGAGCTTTTGATACAAATTTTAGTTTTATTTATTTGGAATCTACTTTTCATTCGATTATTGAAATTTTAATCAAATCGGAAATTTGCGCCAAAAAGCTTCTCGAAATCGGGAAAGCTCAAAGGAAGCTTAAGTTTGGAATTTATTTTTATACGTTTTGTAACATATTTTTCTGTCAAATAATTTGACTGCAACGATATTTCAAATTTATTCTTTATTGAAGTCGCCAAAGTTTACTGAGAGTTTTTAATTCAAATTTAATTTTATTTGTTTGAAATCTATTTCTCATTGTTTGAATTTTGAATCAAATTTGAGTTTTTCCTCAAAAAGCTTTTGAAAAATATGAAAGCTAAATGAAAAGATTGAAGCTTCGGATGTAACTTTATTTCAGATTCCAGAAATTTTAGAACTTTTTTTAATAATTAAATAATTTTGGGCAAAATTTCATCAAAATTTGAAGTCAAAGTAGTCAATTAACACACTGAGAACGTTGAAAGTTAAATAAAAATTCAGGATATTTCGGGAAATTTTGAGACAATCAACAATGCTCGGAGAGTATCTACAGATTTTGAAAAAATTCAATAAGTCAGTTTTTGGATGATTTTGTTTAATTGGTTTTCAATTTAACTTCAAGTAGTAAGACTTATGAGAAATTGGATCATATTTCAGGTGTTCTGTGCGCCTTCTGCGCATTAGACTGCACGCCACTGATATATAGATGCACTAAATGTCAGTAATTTAGTTATTGGATCTAAATTTAGATACCAAAGTTCGGATTCATTATTAACAAACAGAGTTATAAGGGTTAATGGGCCCAAAATAAAGTCTGACATTATTTCAATTTAAGATGTTCCAGAAGGAGGCGTGGTTCCTGATACCCTTAATACATACAGCATTTTTTTAAATTTTATATTTTCCACTAACCCTCTTTCTAATGTATACCTTGTATCGACCCCTATAAAATCAAGTAAAATCAGGAGGTTCATTTTTAATTCAAAGTTTATTTCATAATTCCCTCAATCCTACCCTTAATTTATACTTTGCATGGTTTAATTCTGGAAATGGAAATTGTCCCCCCAAGCTATTAAAAAAATTCTATAAAATCGAGGCTTGCAGCTAAAAAAAAATCGTAGAGAAAGAGGATCAGTTTTTTAGAAATTTTTTCCTTAGAAATTTTCGATAATTTTTAAATTTCCTACAATTCCGTTTTTGACAGAATTTTAAAAATTAAAATTGCAAGGGAAACCCCTGCCATTAGGGTATGCATAGATCACCGAAATTATCTACTACTCGAATTTGAATTCCGAAATTTCACAAATTCAAAAATGGCTGAAAATGCGTGGCATTTTCCTGAAAGGAACCAATTTACCTATTGCTTTTTATATTGACGCCTATCAAATCAGGGGGATTATATTTTGAAAAAGTTGCTTCTACAAATTCCTATCTTTACTTTTATGTTTAATTTTGCATAATTAGATCTTCCGGTTCCGTAAAAAAAATTCCGAAAATTTACAATTTCCAGTAGACAGTAGATTTTATTTAAAGAAAAGAAAAAATTCAAAGTTGTTCATTTCTATTCAAAAATTTCCTTTAAGAAAATCTCTGCCTTAATTGAGAATTTGACTTCATTAGAACAGCATTCCAGAGGAAAAATTTATTTTAAATCAGATCCTCTGTAAACTTTTTTGGAAATTCATGAATATATCCCAATCTTAAGTAAATGTTTTTAAGATGCTTTAAATAACCATTGTGAGACATATCGTAGATATTAGTTGGTATAATCCGACAGTTACATTCATATTTAGGTCAATAGAATAGCTAGTCCTTGTAGAGCTCTGCTGCAATATACGAGCAGAATATTCTGCTAGAATGGCTATTCTAGAGCACCCTAAAGATAGGTAGGTAGACAACCCCTGGTATAGTTAATTTTGAATCATGAAATTTATTTAAACCACCCCATCGATATGAAAAATATGTGTTCTTCTTTAAGTGTAAACTAAAATATTGTACCACGAAATTATTATTACCAGCAGCCGTCTTAAAGACGCTTCCAAATGGTCAGTTCCAAGCATACTCTGATTCTCGTATACAATTCAGTACAATTTATTGCCTAGTAAAATAGAGGTTAGAAGGTCAGAAATTTCTTGTATTCGGAAGGATTTAATTAAGAAATTGCCAGGTTTGCTCAAAGTTAAAAATCTTAATTAGATACGAATTTACATCTGACCTTTGGTTTAAGATAAATTCGCAGCTTTCCTGAAATTTAGGGTTCATATTAGGACGATTTTTATATCCATTTAGTCAGGCCGTTATACAGTTTATAAGACGGAGGAAGGCTCATTTATGAAGAAGCTTAATTCATTCAAAAATATTCCTGCTTAATATCAATACTTCCAAATTCTAATCATTCTACATAGTGAGCATAATCTCTGAAATACAGTGATTACATAAGTTCTTAAATAGCGTGACCCATCAATATTCCACCGTTGGGAGTAAGGTGGTGTAAGGCCAAACTATTGCTTCTGGTGATATGGGGGGATGGTAAATAAAAAAACACGAAACTTATTTGTTGGAAAATTCCGATAAACATTACATTTTCCCATGGGAAATTTACTAATTTTCTCTTATAAAAGCATCCCGTCAACTTCGTCGTCGAGTCCCATACGCTGGCCATCTGATGACTCCACGACGACTATGGTTAACAAAGATTCCCACCCAATGTGACGTTGTCATTGAATTTCCAGGTAACATTATCCATCTGAAAAACCAACCCCGTAATAAAAACCATTGAATTTCAGAAAACGCTCCGGACGATGCATTAAAATGGCTCCTCCAACGTATCTGTACCGATCCGCCTGGGGGATTAGGTTTACAGGCCAATGTGAAATCTCATGAAAGCTCAAACAGAACAGCTTTTTATGTTAGCGCTCCTTTTGATGTGTAAGTATACAGTTACGGCATAAAAATCGATCCGATTATTAATTTATTAATTTATTAATGGTTTAGACTCTGTCGAGCAGCGGAGGAAGCCCGCTTACCGAAGCGACTCCGAACCGATTTGGGTGGAGCGTTACGAGAATTTACCAGTCGAGAACGGCATTGTTTTGCTAAGGGGACCGGTGATGAGAGTATGGTGAATCTTTTTACATCCCAAGAACGTCAATGGTTGGTGCTGCAGGTACTGCAAGGACTTCGTGCCGGCAAATCAGATTTAGAGATTTTAACGGGACAAGCAGCAGTCGATGAAGGACAAAGTATAGGTAATAGAAATTGAACGGTTTCAGATTCTTATAAATTCCTTTCTCAAGATTTATTATTGATTTTAGTTGCTGCCTGGCAACAATCAGAAATTATAACGCAAATATTTCCGTTACACGAAACGACAGCGTTGAACCGGCTACAATCGCAATGGGTTCGGAAATTATTTGCTGCTCAACCGCTTGATGATATCGCTGATTATTTTGGAGTGAAGGTCGCCCTTTATTTTGCTTGGTTGGGTCACTACACCTGCGCCCTTATTGTGCCCGCAATTTTTGGAACCATTTTATGGGCGGCCTTATGGAACAGCGGACAAACCATACAAGATATGGGACATGTTTTATTCTCATTGTTTAACGTTGCTTGGGCGTCATTGTATCTGGAGGCGTGGCGACGATATTCGGTGGAATTAGCTTTTCGATGGGGTACGCTATCAACGCCTCCAGAACTTCTAGAACCACCAAGACCTTTATATAAAGTTCGATGAAATTATTTAAATTAATTAAGAACGAGTATCTAAATCATTGTATTTGTAGGGCCCTCTGGTGGAGAGCAATGTGACCGGTCGATTGGAACCGAAAGAGGCTCCTGCCTGGCAACGACGTGCCTTTCGTTATTTCGTTTCGTTTCCAATAATCGGTCTGTGTTTGGCAATGGTATTTGTGGTAATGTTCGTTATGTTACAGTTACAGGTAATCCGGCAGATCGTCATATATAGCCCCGAATGAGTTGATAGAACTCTCAGTCTCTCTTTCAAGTAGATGGCTAATGAAAAAAAAGGAAATTTTGATTTCGTCAAAATATAATTTTGAATTTAAAATAAGTTTGCCTTTTAATTTAACGCGCTTTTATTTTTTTCAGTCAAATGCACACACAAAACATACAAAAATAAATTTTTTTTTTCATTTCTATTTTCTTCGTTCTCCGAATTTCAACGATCAGGATTGGCTAGATCATCATTTGCCAGATATGGGCTTTTGGAATTGCATGTGCATGTCACAGAAGGTTTAGTTTACATTTCTTTCATTTTATTTTCAAAATTCAATTCAAAATTTAAATATTTTTGCATTAAATTTTATCACGGGATTTGCAGAGCAAAAACTTAGATCAATGCACGAGATATTAAAGCTAAGTTCTAGCTAAGTTTCATAGCAATTCCATAGTTATTTTTACAGATTTTTATTAAATTATCTGACGGTTATCTAAACTTGGAGAAGAGCCGATAAAGCTCATAGCAAGCAGCGCAACCGAGAACTGCTGTAATGCACAGAACGAAGTGCCCAAAAATACGACTCTTTTCTAGAATTAAGATCTCTCTAATTTAAGGAGAACAAGAATAAAAATAAATTAGGCCAACTATTAGTCTCTAAAGCGAAAACAACGCTAACAACTGTAGAGCCTCTAAATCAATATAAAGGGTCGGCGATAGTTCGGATTATTTGGAATAAAAATGGGGAATATCACAGAAAATTAGTATAGAAGATTAGCGGGGAAAGTTGCAGTCGAAAAATAGTCCTGCACAAAGACATTAGAACCTATGAGAAAAGCTAGGAAAAAGGAAAGAAGTCAACAAAGAGTCAGAAAATCGATAGGCAGCAGAGAAAAATCATAAGAAGTCAGGAAAAATCGGATAAATTTGAAAAAGTTTATGGAAGTCAGAAAAAACTACAGAAAACCAAAATAAGTCAGAAAATGGTAGGAAAATCATTAAAGTTAGGAAAAATTTTAAAAAATCGCAGGCTAACCCCAAAAAAATAAAAAAAAAAAAAATACGAGAGCGTGGGAAAATCGGAAAAAATTAAGAAAATCTAGTAAAATCAGAAAGAATTTGAAAAATGCTGGGGAAAGTCATGAAAAGGGACTTGTGATAAGGAAAAAGTCAGAAAATGCTTAGGAAAGTCTAGAAAAACGAGTAAAGTCCAGAAATCAGGAAATGCAACTTAGAGTGGTCCTGGAGATGGGCATTAATCGGAAAAAGTCGAGAAAAATCAGAGTATTTTACCTCTACTCTGCCAGACTTCTTTCTGTACTCATCCGACTTTTTTGCGACATTTCCCGTTATTCTTCGGCTTTTTCTGATTTGTTCCTAATTTCCCTAACATTTGATCACCATTCTCAATTTTTTCTTAACCATTCCCTAACTTTCCGTTAATGTAGCGTCGTCCTCTAACTTCAGCCGCTTGTTCCCACCTTTTACGATTTTTCTTGAAATGTTCGACCTTTTCTTTGCTTTTATCGACATTTTTCGGATTGTGGTGATTTTTTCTGAGTTTTGCCGGATTTTCCTAGCATTTCATCAGCGTTCTAATATTTTCTCAAATTTTTCCAGAATTTTCCCGGCTCTTTTTGAGGCATTCCTACGTTCTCCCGATTGCTCCTATTCTTCTTACGTTTACCGGCCCTTTAGCGGACTTTTTCTACATTTTCAGACCTTGTTTTTGAATGGTTTTCCGGTATTTACTAATTACTCCCGCTTTTTTCTACATTTACGCAAATTTGTCTGATTTTCCAAACCTTTCGTCGACTTTTCCAAACATCTCAGGACTTTCGACTTTAACTCGAATGTTATGAGGTTTTTGTTAGCTTTTACGAGGTTTTGGGACTAAAGAAGTTCAGGTCTCTTAATAGCGGGCGGAAACGGTAATTTTAACTTGTTCCCCTATGACGGTCACGAGAGGAGTACAGCTTATGGCTCATAAACGGCAAAGATAGAAGTGTCGTCTTTATAACTTTTCTGACTTTTGAATCGTTATTTTACTCGTTGATTTTTTCCCATTAAGACTAGCGATACATAAGTGATTATGAGTCCCACTATAGTTTGTCTTATAGTTCAACTCTGAGACCTGAAGGCTTGTACACCTAGGGTTCTCAGTTTTACTTTAAGTCAAACCGGGACAAAACCATGTCAATGTTACAAATTTATGTTTATTTAATAACATATCTATATATACAATATATGTGCAGTATATTTTAATCCCTCCAAACCGGGACAATCCCGGTTTTCCGGGACACCTGAGAACCCTATGTACACCGCACAAATGTTATCTTCTTCAGATTGAGAGCCATCTTATCTAAATGGGGATCCCAGGTAAGCTTATAATCTAGAGTTATTCCCAGATATTTAATCTCTTTAGGTAGAGCCATTCCCATGGCTTTACCTAGCTCCTATTTTGAGAGCACAGTCCGTGTAGCAATAACATGATACTTCTTATGCATCTATAGGGACCCACCTCCATATCGAAAGGAGAAGCTTATTATATAGATAATGAGGAGCTTTGTATATAGTGGCCACTCAGTTTCAGGACACACATAATTCGAGCTCATTCACTTTATTATAATTTCACTTTTCAAATTTATTTGCAAAAAAATTAAAATATTTTGTCAATGGATTTTTAGCGCAAATTAATTTTATCAATAAATTAGATAAAATAAATGTTACTGAAATTTCGATAAAACTCAACTTTTAGGATTGGGCAGACTCAAAGCTACCTGAGTCGGGACTCATCAGTTGCTTAAGCGTTGTGCCAAAAGTGATGTTAGCCGGAGCGATAACGCTAATGGATGAGGCCTACTTTAAATTGGCTGTCTGGTTAAATGATAAAGGTTTCTAAGATTTGAGAAATCCCTAGGCCTCGGTGCCATAAATTTCAAGTTTCTTCATATTCCAGAAAACTACCGTCTCCAATCCAAGTATGAGAATCATCTCATCGCCAAAGTTGCTCTCTTTCAATTTGTCAACTCATTTCTATCCCTTTTCTACATCGCGTTCTACTTACGGGATCAGGAAAAGCTGAAGGAACAATTGGCCGGTTTATTAATATCCCGACAGATCATCGGGAATTTAAGGGAATCCGCATTTCCATACTTTATGGAACAACTGAAATTAGCGAATTTAAGTTTCCGTATGTGGGGTGCTCTCAGTCCGACCCAGGAAACTGTACCGCCGATCGGTGATGGAGACGTAAAAAGTCTTGAGCAGGAATTGAAGGAGGCTAAAGAGACTAGCGAACCGATAAAAAGGAATATTGGGCAGGCGGAGATTGAGAGTTCGTTGTATAAATATGATGGGACCTTCTCCGATCATCTGGAGATGTTAGTTCAAATGGGGTACGTTGTTCTATTCTCAGCTGCATTCCCATTAGCTGGTGTTTGTGCGTTGGCTAATAATTTCCTTGAGATTCGATCGGATGCCTTTAAGCTGGCACATGTTCATCAAGTAAGTCAATCCGTTAATTCTTAATAATTCAAATCCCTGATATTTAAATATTTTAAGCGACCATTTGGGCAACGAGTCGCTAACATCGGAACCTGGCAAAATGCTTTGGGAATATTAGGTTTAGCTGCAGTTATTGTAAACTGTGCGCTAATCGGTTTGTCTGGCCAAGTATCCCGATTATGGCCGGGATTAACATCCGCCCAAACAATAATGTTAATTGTTGCATTAGAACATATAATGCTTGGTCTACGATCCGCTCTAACTTGGTTACTACCCGAACTACCGTCTTGGTTGGCGGCGGAAATAGCTCGCGCTGAACATTGTCGCCGAGAAATGCAATGCCGAGGACCGTCACCGCGAGCGTCTCCCCCGTCTCCACCCTCTACCATATCGCTATCTCATGTTAATGGGACACCGGATGTCATGGAAACGGGAGGTGATCAGTCAGTTGGAAGCGATCAATTGGCTGAAGATATTATATTTCATCATATTGCTCCTATGAGTCCGAAACTAAAACAGAATTCTCATAATCCGACGCCGTTGAGTCAGAGTTTAGAAGCAGATACGAGTAACTTCACCGCTAATACGACACCAGAATCACCACCATCTCATAAGACATCGATTTCTGATAATCTATCCCATATGAATTTAGAGATTCCACCCTATTCCGGGTAAGTCATAGTCTAAGAACCCAGTCTGTTCATTTATGAGTCAATTGATTCTCTTTTTATTAGTTCGGGTCGCCCCACTTCTCATCCAATTCAAATCCCAGAAATACCACCGTTCCGGAAACAAAACCATCCACAACAACATTTCCACCATTCACACTACCATCATCCGCCCCACCAACAACCGCAGACTGCGATTGTAAATCCATCACCATCCCGCATCGCTGACATACCCCCATTTAAACCGAGAAAAACGTCAGCGGAAAGTGAATATCAATTAAATGTATCAGCGGGTCAAGGGATCGGGCATCACCACAATCCCGAATGGATGAAACGATTGAAGGGTTCGGAAACATCGACGATACATCGAAGTGTTGACTGCATACCAAATAAGGTGAATTTTTAAAAGGGGCGTGGTCAAGAGATTTATTTAAATTCAATTACAGGAATTGGCTGTACCGCAGGAGAATGAGCCTTTAAAAGGTGCGCCATCATGGTCACACGTTGCTATCAGTGCCAACGAATCGAATACATCGAGCTCAACTACAGTACCGGCTACAAATAAATCACAGTCGCCAACTGCAACTGATGATGAATTGAAAGGTAAGTAAATTTCAATATTTATGAAATAACCTCCCGACTAAATTTTTTTTACTTTCAAGCTTTAGCGGACGCAAAAAAATCTCGTGTCAAACAGAGTCTGATTAAGCGAGCCCGGTCTGTGGCAATATTTTCATTGAAATTGAAGGAGCGGCGAGCTAGAGAAGCGGAAAAAGCTCATAACTTAGCTCTGGAACAGGCCAAAGTAAGTTGGATCGGAATCGATTTCATATATTTTAATACTTTTGACATTCTTTTTTTTTAGGTAATAAATCCTGCGCCACCTGGTGGCGAATTGGATTTAATTGGTATCGAACAATTGATACAAATTGACGATGTCATACAGAATAAGAATGCAGCCAACTCTGGGACTTTGTAGAATAAGAATTATATTTAAGTTTGTTTTTAAGTAAATTTTAAGGATATGTTTTCGTTGCATTTAGATATGTTACTTCTTAACTGTCAACTTTTTGACGGATTACGTTTGACAATTGATAATAAGGTTACACAGTTCAGTTGTTCAGAATTTGAATCAATGTCAAAAATAAATATTTCTGATCCCACGGCATTCGGATCCAAATACCAAAGACCAAGTAAAATTTACAGTAACTTGACTTGTAAACCAGTACCCCAGAACTTCCTTTAACAAATTTTGAAAATTCATTCAAATTAGAAACAAATAGTTGATTTTTAAAAAAGACTCCAGAAATTATTGTATTTCTTGAAAATCGATTTATGAAGTCATTTTAAAAATATAACATGTTAGGTAACCCCTTAAGGTTTTGTGTCATTTGATCGAATAGGGCATCCCCTAAATGGATCGTAATTGAAGTTTTTAAATTTTAAATTTTTCCGGGTAATTGTAGACGCTTTTCTGAAATATTTCAAATTTAATGATTTCGTCCCATAAAAACACCCACCAAAATTTGGGGATTTATTATTTACGAACATTTTGAGAATTTAATTTTCTCATTATATATTTGGGAACAATTCTGCATCATTATATTTTCCCCGTGCTGAAGAAAATTATTGGGAAATTCCATATTTCTTCAGAACAGTCCGGAAAATAATGAAAATTAAGCAAATTGTTGAGTTCAGGAAAAAAATCTAATAAATTCGTCAAAATCTTGGATCGACTTTTGGGATTATTTTAAAAACATAACTTGTTAAATGACCTATATTAAAGCCCCCAAATAAATATCCTTCTAATGTCTTTGATTAAAAAGCGTAACCGAGCGTAAGGGAGCAATGTTGCTTTAAGATTCAATTCTGAGATTTGTAAGAAATATTCTTTCAGGGAAATTTCTAGCATGTTTTCAAAGAAAAAATTCTGATTAATCGGCATATCTGGCTATCCACATGCTCGTAAGTTCCTCAGGGTACTTTCGAAATTTCAGATTCCCCTACGATCATCCTAAGATGATTTCTGAATAATTAAAACCAAAATAATTAAGAAAATAATTAAAAACCCTGCCGATCAGCACGGCAATTCCTATTATTTTTCTTAAGAATGTAAAAAAATCTGAACTCGCTAGAACCTATTATATATTATTTTGACGGGTTATCTCATAACGCTGCAGGCGATGAAATTCGCATTGAGCGTTCAAGCTTTCGTAGATCATTTGTAGGAAAAATTTTAATTAATTGAATAAAAATTAGAATTCAAAACGTAAAAAATTGTATTCAAAGCACAAAAATTCCGTTGAGCTCGTAAGCTTTGTCGGAACATTTTGAGTTTCGTTGCAGTTTAATTATTTGGATGGAAAAGAATAAAATTGTCTCAATATCAATGCATTTTTGAGCTTTAAAGCTTTTAATTATTCGAATAAAAATTAGATTTGAAAACGTACACAATTTCATCCAAAACTGAAAGCTTTCGCAGAGCTCTTAAATTTATGTGGAGCTTTTGTCGTAATATTTTAAATTTCGTAACAGTTAAATTATTTGGATGGAAATATGTTTAAATACGAATAGAATTACATCCCAAAGTTGAAGCTACTCTAGAAGTTGAAGCGTCTTTGAACGTCAAAAGCTTTGTAGAGCTTTTTTAAAAAAAGTTTCAGATTCCATTATAATTTAATTATTCGGATTAAAATTAGATTTCAAAACGAATAAAATTGTATTCAAAACTTAAAACTTCTAGAGATTTTTCAGAGCTTCTGTACTAAAATTCTGGATTTCATATTATAATCAAAAAAATTGGATTAAAAATGAGTCAAATTATCCATCGAAAATAGACCTTTCATAGTGAGTGAGAGGATGATAGAGAGGTGACATGTGCTCGATGGGTACTGCACACTCTCATCATAGATAAAATAAAATGCAATGAAATGCTTCCCCGCCCAACGTCCGCTCTTATGAGGCAATTCTCTTAAGGCTTGTTTAAAAGGGTTAATTAAGGGAATATTTATATTCAAATAAAGATTGATTATATTTTGTGGATCGAAATTACGAATATATATTTTTATTGGAAATATATTTTAACTGGCATATTTTTGTACTGGGTACTTGGCTATCGGCCAGGTCTTGAGCTATGTATATTTTTGAAAGTCTCTTATTAGAAGTAGGACAATAATAATTATTATTTAAATATAAGGGACTGTAGGAACTGAGCCTCAACTGAACTGATATGAAAACCAAATTATTAATAAATTTAACATCTCAATGAATCATTTTCCAAATTAAGTTAAGAAGTCAAATTGATCAGATGCGTCAAACCCCAATTTTTAAATAATATAGAATTTACTTAAAAACAAACAATTTAACGAGAATAATATTTAAAAAAATATTGTTAAAATAAATCAAAAAACATACATAACATAGAAGAATATTTTTTTAAAATGCTTGTTATACAAATTAAAAAAACAAACTTAACAAACAATAATAATTAAATTAAAATATCAAGCCTTAAATTAATTTAATGTTTATAGATTTAGTAAATTTGGTTAAAAATTTGCTGACAAAGGAAACAGGGAATATAGAAAGTTATATTCTAAAATATATGTTCGTGAATATTTAATTCCAAATAATTAATTAATTTAATATAGTCGTATTTAGTAGCTCCATATCTTAATATGCAAAAAAAAATCATTTCCATAAGTAAACCTTAAATATCCATTTTATCAATTACAAATTAAAATTAAATGTCGTCAAAATTTATTTATAAAAAAAAAAACTCAAAATTATCTATTTAAACCCTAAACTACTCGTACACTTATCATACTATTAAACTATTTTAATTAATTAATTAATCAACTATTTATTTATCCTATCCACTCCATGTTAATTAATTAGCACAAAAAACTAACAATTTTCTTTTGTATATAAATAAATAATTGAATTAAATGTTTCTTTTGTATTAAGTGTTAAATTGTTCGTAAGATTAAAAAAAAATTAACAAATGAAATGAATTTAATTTAATTTATTTTAATTAATACCAGAAATATATCAAGAAGGAAAAAAGTTGTCAATTAATTTTTTAAATTTTTGTATATTATCTTATCTAGGGAAGTATGTTTTTTTTATAGATTTCTTTCTTTAAGAATTAAAGAATTTAGGAATTAAAATGGACTGGATTTAATTAAATGTTTGGTCAAAATTTCAATAGAATGGCCCTGCTGAAATCGTTTAATTTAATAATATATAATATTAATATTGATAAGTATTAATTACCACAAATAAGAAAGTTAATTATATAAAATTAATATAAATAATAAAATAAAATAATAAATTAAAAAAGCTTTTAATTATTGTTTACAGTTTAGAGATACGTAATAATTATTATTAAAAAAATTATAAATAAAAGAAAATGTTTTAACAATATTTAGTTATAATATTATTTAAATTATATCATGGTTTCCTTAGAATTTATATTTTTTAAATCCCCCCAAAAATCGACTTAACTACGATCGATTTTTAATAATTAAAATGTTGCGTAGAATTTCAAAAAAAAAATATCGAAAATGATTTCTAAGTAATTTACGAAGAGATTTTGTTTCGGAAAATTTTTTTTAAAAATTCAACCGTTTTGATAATTTTTTTTCGGTAAGGAATTCGATACCTAAACTGCCTTGAGGAGAATTGCTCTTCTTCTATTAATTTTTAGTAAACGTTTTATACGTTTTCTATTAAGAAAATTGAAAAGGTTAAATTTTTGGAGAAGAAATTAATTTTTTCGGATCAAAAATTCGATTTTTTTGGGATGAGATACGAAATTTTAATGAGCAGTTCGAGCATGATTTTTATTTCAATTTTTTCCTATTTTAATTTCAGATAATTATTTAAATTTAAATTAAAAAATAAATTTGAATAAAATTGATTTTTAAAATCCGAAAATAAATTAGAATCGATCGAATAATTCAATTTAAATAATATCCCGAAAATATTATTAGGAAATAAGAATTTAATTTATTTGAATGCCAAAATGTTTGTCTCATCTTCCTATCTTGCTGCTTAAGCATCAGCACTACTCAATTTTCCATATTCTTAAAAATTCATATTTTTCACGAATTTTTCGGATTTTCATTTCATCTTATGGGAATCGAAAGTTTTCAAAAAAAAAATCATTAAATTTCTTAGATCTTTCCAGAGATATTCTTGAAATATTCATTAAATTGCCCGATTTTCACGAAATTAAATTTCCTAGGTTTATATGAATTTTCGAAATTTTACATTTTCCGAATTTTATTTAATTATCTGATTTCCATTAAAAATTATTAAACGAAATTGTACGCCCGATTTTCGTAAAGATATTCGATTTTTAATTTCGTGTTTTTGTTAAATTTTCTCAAATTTTTACAAAATATTCGAAATTAATAAAATTTTACTTAAAATTAAAATTATTTTCACGACTTCCAAGTAATTATAACGCCTATCACCACCTAAATTTGATCCTTTTTAGCCTCGAATTAATTATCTGTAGTTTTAATTTGAATTAAAAAATAATTGTCTGAGGGGTGAATCTAATTTTATGCTAGAAATATAAAATTTTAGCTAAAAGGTTCGCTTCTACCGTAATTCGGATAAAAAATGCCCCCCTTTGAGATAGGAAATCCTCATCCAGAAAATATCAAATATATTATCATCCAAATACAAGCCAAAAGATAAATTTGAATTTAAAAATAATCGTCTGAAAATTTGATCTAATTTCTTTATCCCCCCTCCCCCCTCCCCTTCCCTGCTTGGGAATCCATTTAATATATATTCTGAAAATCGGTCGGCTAAAAGCCTGGAAAATCAGAAAAAACTCGCTAAATATTGGGAATTTTTTGTAATAAAAAAATCGGGTCAAAATTGAAAACTCCGAGGAAAAAATCGGAAAAAATGAGTCCAAAAATATTTAGGAAAAAATCAGTCAATATCTGAAAATTCAGGAGAAATTGGGAAGTGTGGAATAACGAATAAAAATTCGTAAAAATCTAGGAAAAATTGGCAAAATCTCGAAAATATCGGCAAAAATCGAAAAACCTCAGAAAATTCCGTAAAAAATTTACGAAAAGTCAGAAATTTCGAAAAATTTGGGTAACAACCGGAAAAGATGTTAAAATCATATAGGTTCAGGATAAAGTTAGAAAAATCCTTGTAATATAGGAAAATTCTGAAAAAAACAAACAAATTTGGTAACAGGAGAAGGAGAGAGAGTCGGTAAAAGTCATAAAAGAGATTAGGGAAAATTCGGAAAAACTAAAGAAATGCTGGGAAAAGGTCTCAAAGCAGTAAGCATCATGGAAGCAGTAAGGTTCAGGCTTGTCGTGTAGATTGTTTCGTTACCGTATTTTCTATCCCATCAGAGGATTTTTATTTATGGTCCAAGACCAAACTGATAAGAGTTCCAAAGATAATGACTCCCTATTTCTATCTTAAAATTAGTTATGAAAAACTCGAACTATTAAATTTCTCGATATTTATTAAATAATTTTAAAAGGTTATTTTATTTCAAAAAAAGGGATAAGTAAAATATATTTATTTTTTTAAACAGAAAATCCTCTAAGATTATCATGAAAGACAAAACAAAAATATCGAAGCCCAAGCTGCAAGTCTAATGTCGCCTAACGCTCTTCCAATCGCCATCTACAAAGTATACTACCATTTATTAATATTCAAATCATAATAAAGTCATCTCCAACTCACCTGAATCCGCTTGTATTTTACTTCCCTTATCGGTACCCCTCTTCTCCTCATCCTTCCCATCGTCCCGTTCCGGTCCAACACCACGCCAATTCGTATTCTCCTTATTACCACCGAAACGATCATCTCGTCCACCACGACGCATATCACTGCCGCCCCCACCACGACGACCATCATCCCGTCCACCGCCCCTTGGTCCATCGTCTCGCCCTCCACCCCTTGGCCCATCATCACGTGGCCGACGCCAATCCGTTTCCCGTTCCACGGGGTTGTCACGTCGTCTAAACGCATCATTACCACCGCCTCGACGATCATCACCAGCACGACGATCATCACCACCACGACGATCATCACCACGACGATCATCAATACGGCGATCATCTCGTCTGAAGCGATCGTCATCTCTGCGATCCATACGACGATCATCTCGTCGATCATCACGTCTATCATCACGTCTATCATCGCGTCTGTCATCACGCCTATCATCACGTCGATCATCGCGTCGCCACTTTCCAATATCGCTAGCTGGTATCGCCGGTTTCGTCGAATCAGTATCTCGGGTCTTTGGACGCCACGGTTCCGGTTTGGAGGGTGCGGCTGTGGATGCCGGTTCCGTCAATGTTTCAACAGCAGGTTTGGCTGATCGCCAATCTGTTTCCATCTCCATCTGTACGGTGGGTTTCAAATCAGATACGTCGATGACGTCGTTCTTGTCACGCCAACCACCTCTCTCCGATCGATCACCGCCACTCCGCT
Source organism: Symmerus nobilis (assembly GCA_027564815.1). Taxonomy (NCBI): domain Eukaryota; kingdom Metazoa; phylum Arthropoda; class Insecta; order Diptera; family Mycetophilidae; genus Symmerus; species Symmerus nobilis. The sequence continues at coordinate 5,380 of JANTOP010065439.1, read as the reverse complement.
CAATATTCGGTCGCCAACTACCTCGTTCCTCGCGCTCCTTTGCGGCAGCGGCCGCAGCTCGAGCATTATTCTCTTGTATTTTCCGTTCGGCCTCCTCCTCCTTGGCCCGCTGCTTTTCCGATTGTATTCGTAACTTTTCCATTTCAATCTCGCGCTCCTTTGCACGACGTTCTCGTTCCACACGCTCCTCTTCCTCCTTCGCCTTTCGAATCTCCTCCTCACGACGACGCGCTTCCTCCTCCCGTTCCGCCAAATATTTCTGGCGACGTTCTTCGCGTCGCTGTCCGATACGGGCCACCAAACGTTTGGCTCGTTCCTCCTTAAGGAATATTTCGAATTTCTCCAATTTCTCGACGTACACAGAGTTACGCTCGCCTCGTAACTTATTCATGAAGACGTCGCGATCAGCGTGCATACGTTTCAATCGTTCTTGTTGGGCGACGGCGAATTTCCGTTCAGTTATAGCGTTCTCGATACGATTCGCTTCCTGCGTTTCCCAAAACTCTTTGTCCTTGACCTGCTTAACAGCCAAGAATTCTTTAATCAATGGAATCTCTTCCATCCGTTTGGCACGTTCGTAAAAATCGACCTTCCTCTCTAACGATTTTAATTTAGCTTGAAGTTCCTTACGTTCCTTAACCAATTCCTCGGCTTCCTTAATCGCTATCTGTTCGGCATCCAACTTCTTAATCTCTTCTTCATCCAATTTCTTTAAAACCTTCTGACCGTGAGCGGTCTGAGAGATTTGCTGCATCTTCTCCTTTAAACTCTTCTCCTTAATATGAGCAATTTCATTAGCATGTCGTTTCCGTTCCCGTTCTTCCGTCTCCACTTCGAGTCGCTTCTGTTCCGCTAACTTTTGTTGACGACTCACTTCCTCCTGTCGCCGTATCTCCTCCTCCTCCCGCTCAATATTCTGTCGTTCAATAAACTCTTTACGATCTTCGATGATCTTCTGCCGTTCCAAAATTCTCGTGTGCTCCTTCACCTTATTCTGATGGTAATGCATAACCATTTCATGTCTCAATTTCTCTCGTTCCGGTTTCTTGTACGTTGGATTGATGACAGCCAACGCACGGTGTAGCACCACCGACATATTAACGAGTTGGGATCGTACCTCTTCAGATGGCATTGCCTGTAACATTGGCCCGTCGGGACGATCTTCTCGTTGCGATTCCGTTAAATCCGTACCGAAATGAATGCATCGTTTCTGATGATCGATACGAATTTGCATGTCATTGTGACGGACACAGTAGACGAGTAAACGTTCCAGGTAGAAGATGTCAGTGAATTTGGCCAACGCTATAATCCGATCGATTTCAATCGATTGGTAGACTTGTGATATTTGACGAATCAACCGAACCAAAGTCACATCTTGCAGTGCTTGCGTGTACTGCTTCAGCAGACTATTCTCATCACCATCAATCGTATCAATAATGGTTTGGACACGTTTACATAAATTTAACGGATCGAAATCGATTTCTAACCAAGCGAATAGGTTTTGGAATTGGGGAGCAGCCATATTTACTAAGTTGATCCGTGCCTGTCGATTGAGGATGGGAGAAAAATTCAGAATTCAACTTAAATCAAAACTATTTCGTAACATTATGAATTAAATAGACATAATAGTCCAGGCAATAGGTAGTTTTCCCTTGCTTGATATACTCTCCTCTCCAATAGTAGAAAATATATTATTTTTGCAACCATTCAGCGACTGCGATATGACATCTCAACGATTTGGGGGGCATTAATCCGACTCAAACAGCTACCAACGGTTAAGCAAGTACACTTCAACGATTTCATTATTATTTAAACGAATTAAAGTCAGAAATATTGAAGCAGAAAGATCGAGATTTCCTCGAAGATCAACGAAGCCTCCGAAAAATGTTCATAAATAAGGAAGATAAACAACTAGCGGAAAATGAAATATGGTCGTTGAAAATGGAAAATGAGGAATATGAGCGACGACGAAGAGCCCTGAAAGCAATGCTTTCAACATCAACAACATGACAGGTTAGCAACTCGAGTGAAACAGAGAGCTCTGAAAAGCCGATCAGTCAGATGACGACGATTAATTCGGGAACTAATTCAAACTAAAAAGAAAAATTTCATCTCAAAAGCAACGCACAGACAAATCATCGAGTTCATGTTATGGATGCTTTAGATAGAAATGAAATGGCAGTTCGTCAACCAATGCATTTGGATGATCCTAATAGGGATAGCTCTGGACCATGGTCCATCCAATTAATATTTTTCACATTTGCAATAGAATATCCATTGGAATGGAAAAACTATTAAATGATATTTCTGGAAATGAGAATTTGATCGTTATCCAGTGTTTATTTGAGGAGATGGAGAAAAAAAACTCCTTGGTGTACCTAAATTAAATGCGGGAATAGGAGAAAACATAGCAAATGTTGTTCACACTTTATTGGTACCATGGAACGATGGATTAAGTTCAGGCTATGTATTTCAATCGACCGACCGAATCTAACTCAAAAACTAAGAGTTGCACAAAGAGCGATTGGAACGATCGATGCTAAATATATCTATCATTAAGAGATCATAGAACAAATAAATGGGTCCGTCAGCAATCGAAGGTTACCAATATTGTGCAGCGAATGACAAAATTAAAGTGGAACTGGACTGGTTACATTGCGAAACTTAACGATCATCGTTGGATTCAGAACGTGATGGAATTAATAACGTAAGAGCGTCGGAAGGCCTCCAACAAGGTGAATTGATGACATAAAAAGGTTGAAATATAACTGGAAGGAGTATCCCGAGAACAGACCTAAGTGGAAAACCTGGGCAGAGGCCTATGTTCAGCAGTGGACTTTAACAGCTGATATGATGATGATGATGATGGTGTTTCAATACGACATCAGTAAATAGTGGGTATTTGATAGGAGCATGTGTGCCTCTAGAACATCTAGAACAACAGATAGGTCAAGAGCTCCTATGGTTTACTTGTCGGCAATATAATAGAGGTAATGTTTTGGATCATTAAGTTCACCAGAGATCCGAGATTATAAATAACGGCTCAACTTGAGGATTTTATTTGAATCGACTGCGACGATTCTTGAAAATGGAACTGAAGAAATATCAAGTTCGAGATGATTATATACGAACAATTATAAATTAGATTCATTGGAGAGCCCCGGGACCAGTTCATGATGTCCGGCGGATGGCGAAATTACTGTATGATTTAAAAATATTTGTAATTTAAGCTTTTGTAAGCAATAGAAAATGTAAATTACACGAATTGTAGAATTCGGATCTTTACTCTAAGCCGCGGCATGAACAGAAGTCCCACTCGTAGCTGAAGGGATGAATGGAACTTCAAAAATATAAAGTAATTGATCCTGATATTGCTATAGCTGCTAGTACAGTTCTGGAACGACACGTGTCGTATTTGTCAGATGAGCTTCTAGGCCTCTCCTTATTTTCAAACAAATTTCCGCTATAGGAAAAGAATAAGATTGTAAAAAGTTTAACAAACGCTAGTAAAGGTTGAAAAGTACGAGGTGATTGTTCAATTTAAAAAAAAAGGGTGTCGCTAGTACACTTTACAACCAAATTAACACTATTCAGGCGCTTGGATATTAAAACATCATTCTTATGTCTTCCGCCTGAAGGAATGGGGTAACAATTATGTTTACAGAAACGGAAGGCAGCGTGTTTTAAAATTAAGTGTTGAAAATGATACAGCGGAACGTGCGGTTAAGTTTTTCGAGGATTTTAACCAGATTTTAACCAAAAATGAAGTAGAGAACTAATTTATCCTGCAAGTTGTTTAGGCAAACAGAAAGATTATCCCCACGAAAACAACAAAAAAAAAGTCTCTTGTAGAAAATATGCCAAAATAAACTGCGTACAGACATAGAAACATAACATAGAAAGTCATAGTAGTGTTGCAGTGTGCAGCCAACTAGAGTTTTAGCATAAACGGAGATATGATTATACCGACGTAGGCAGTGCATATATCTGATGCAGGCGTTGAAAGATACTTGTAGCCGCCTAAACGTGGTAGCATTACAGTTAGCAAATAATAGATCACAATATAGATAAATCGGAAACAAGAGAGATAATACCAGCTTGCGCCTAATATTTATTATCCATTAAGACTAAGTCCTGGCAGTGCATTTATATTGATAACGGTTTTATAAAAAACAATACCGTATGTCTTTGCAGAATTAAGGGTGATGCCATTGTTACGAGACCAGTTCAAAATGGAAATAAGGTCATTTTGCAAGAGAACAAAGGTTTCTTGAAGATTACTGAGAACCGGAAATATAAATCTGCACATCATCAGCGTATGCGTGGTATATGGAATCCTTTAATACAGTCGTTTACATACAGGGAAAAAAGCAACGGCCCCAAAACCGACCCATGAGGAGCACCGGAAAGGGTGTTTGCAGCCAATGAAACCTCATCACCACACATAGTTACATGACACCGACCGCTCAAGTATGAAGCAATAAAAGCACAGGCACGTGAGGAAAAATTGAAATATAGGTATAGCTTCTGTTGTAGCAGAGAGAAATTAACCGAATCAAAAGCTTTAGAGAAATCCAATAAAATTAGGGCAGTTGCTTCATTCAATTCGAATCCAGTATTGATATCTAGCGTAATTTTCGTTAATGCGGACAAGATACTGTGTCTAGGTCTGAACCCTAATTGGTATTGATTCAGAAGATTTCCACCAGTAATGTACTCAGATATTTGTTCGAAAATTAATAATTCGAGAGTTTTGCCAGACATAAAAGTAGACTGATCGATCAGAAGTCACTTAAGTTGGTCGGTGAATTTATTTTAGGTAACGGTAAAATGATTGATGTCTTCCAACTGGCAGGAACAACTGACTTATTAATGCAAAAATTGAAAATATGGGTTAAGGCAGGCAACACAATCGGTAGAATTATTTTCAAAACTGGAAGTGAAATTCCATCTGTCCCCTATAGCATTTGATTTGAAAGACATAAAGAAAAACCTATTAGCAACATCTGGCAATACATCCATCGGGAGCGGAAGTGATACGTTAGTACATCCAGTAGGTGCGCACGCAAAATGAGTATTTAATTCGTCAGCACTGAATATAGCAAGCCGCATAATGAGGAAGAATAGCAGGCAGTCTATTCTTTATTAACTCCTATCTTAACGTCCGCAACGTGGCGCTGGAAATTGCTTACCTGGTCAACGTGGTTAGCTGGCAAGCTAACTAAGAAAGGGGAAATGGCCGCACGGTTGTAGATGTAGAACACCACCATCCTTAGATGGCTGGACGCTTGAAACGCACTCTGTCGAATTTTAGCTTACAAAAGAAACATTAACAAATAGCCTCGGATATGGACGGAATTTAACAACGACGACTTTTGGC
>JANTOP010065328.1:0-22249 GCA_027564815.1 Symmerus nobilis | reverse complement strand
TCGAAGCAAAATTGTAAAATATAGCGAATTTTCTCTATATTTACCTCCATCTTTGGCGCCCTGTAATACGCAAATGAATTCATCAATCACAACAACGAGAAAAGATTTTTTTAGTACATGAATCCCTCTTTCCAGCGAGTATAAGTATGGTCCGATGCGACATATACATCACGAGATATATGTCACTAACCCCGACTAGCCGAAAAATGGTGGATTTCTTTTTCCCCAAGCTAATATAAAGAATCGGTGTAGAAGAGTCATAAGGAGACTAAAAACCACAAACGTAGGGGAAGTTAGATGTCTTGGTATGATGTACTAGATGTCCTTTTTAATATGTAAAAGCCTTAAATTCTGGGGCGTAAACTCAAAATTTAACATATAAGTTGAGACGTTGAGAGGGGAATTGATTAATTATAATTTTTCACGGTCATTACAGTTGTCCAAGAAAAATCCTCAAAATAACAATTTTAATAATCAGAAAGCCGTAGGAAATTATAGAACTAAATATTGCATACGGGATGTTGCTAAATACTTCCATGTGTTGATTAACTATGACTTTGGGTCCATAGAAAATTATTTTCCGCAGAAGAAAAATATTTTGACCAATTTTTTCGACTAATTTTTGTAATTTTCTTCATCCGTATTTTAATATTAATTTTTCAGGGTTAAAAATAGAAAACAATTATATAAACCTGGAATGTAACTTGATATCAAGGTATAAGAGGTTTATTAATTATTGTTGTGGTATGGTATTGCTTTCAGATTCTAAAATTATTTTTACGACTTATTTTACGACCTATTTTAATGTGATCTCGTTCCAGTTTTTGTAAATTAAAATTCCGACGTTTATTTCAATCATATTAATTTGATGTGGGGCAAGAAAATGTCCCTAGTCCTTTTGTGCTCTCTCCTCATCGAATTTTATTGGATTTTCTGGACTTTTTCTGTCGTTTTCGCTACATTTCACTGAATTCTTCGAATTCTATCTTAATCTATGCGGAAATAATGACCATTTCCGATTTCCTCTTAATTTTCTGACTTTTTTCAAAACGATTCCAAGATTTCTTCCAAAAATTTCCAATTATTTATCAGCTATGCAAGACCTTTTTCTGATTGTTTTGCATTTTTTCGTCTATTTCTGTAATTTCTCACCTCTTCCGAATTTTTCCCGGCTTTCAAAATATTGTTCTATCTTTTTAGGACGTTGTCTAACTTAACCGCAACCTTTTTCTCACTTTTCCTGATTTTATCGGTATTTTGAGTTAATTTTTATTTAACTAATTAATTAAACAAGTTATGCTTCCTATAGGAACATGTCTTTGGTTGTATTTTCATATAAAAAAGCCAGCTCCTGATTATCAGAAGTAAAGATCGTAGAAGTCGTTGAAGAAACTCTGAAACATACTTTGTCACATTTTCAAACCATATTTGATCTAGTGTAGCCTGCAAAGGAATTCATTATCGGCATCTAGTCTTATAGTCCTGATTGCTCGCTCTCACTGCCGAAATTAAAATTGTCGATTCCAATTGTCCTCTTCGTTATTTCAATAAAACTTAGTAAACTTCTATAAATTAAGTTCAAGATACGCATATTTCAAGAGAATTCTAAACTATTCTGGGACTAGTCAGTTGGTGGTGCATATAAGAAGTAGCTTGTTCATTCGTGGTGAGCATTTGGCTGGAAGAAATCACCATCAGAGGAGTTATTAATAATCCGATTCTAAATATTTGTAGAACCGACTTTGGTCGGTTAAAGGAGAGCTGGCGGTTCGGATTGGTTGTATAACAAACGCAACGTTAAGAATATATACCGCTACAGCTATAGCTGTGAGATGCTCATGCCCTTATTCATAATTATATACAGCAGATTATACAGATGTAGGGCTAACAGCCCATAGGAAAACCAGCTATAATAAACAACATTATGGGTAGATCATTTAAAAGAGGAGCCCGATTTTTCCGATCGGATTGCTATTTGCAATCTGATACTCCGATGGGAGGCATCTCACTCATCCGTATCGAGTAGAATTTTTTTTCAACAATTTTGTCTTGAATTAAAAGTACTCTCTAGATTATGTATCAAGTCAGGAAATCAAGGAAAATTTGGCACTGGAATTGGAGTTATATTGAGCTAAATTTGTTCGGTGAAATTTGGTTGAATTTGGGAGAAGAATATTTTTTAAGGATATATATTTGATGAAATTTTTGTTGGAAAATATTTAGAAAATGCGTCTCTCTTTCTTGGAAAATATATTCCCTCTTCTGGGGATTCTGCAACGATGAAATTAATTATCTAAATGTTTCAGGATGGAAAAATTAGAAGATACATAAACAAATTATTAAAAAATTCAATTTGTTGGAATAAAATATTTTCCGACGATTAGAATCATTTTTCACGCTATAAAAAAAGCTATAAAATTATTTTAATGATTTATTTTTAGGATTTTCTTGCGATTTTCTCTAATTTCTATTAATTTCATTTTTATTTGGGGGCAAAAAAATACCCTTCGTGCTAGGCGATGAGCTTCCCGGCTCTAAGTAAAAGACGCTCCACTAGAGAATGGATTATTTTAGAAAAATTAGGAAAATGAGTTTTTTAGATGAAAAATTTCTTGAAAATTATAAAATTTTATACAAATCAGAAAATTTATTCAAAATTCGAAAATTTTATAAAATTCGGAAAATTTTTTAAAAATCAAAAAATTAAACGAAAAATTTCGTCCAATGCCGACAATATTTCAAAAAATTCAAAATTCTACGAATTTGATAAATTTTATTATTATAATGATTTTCATGAAATTTTAAAATTTTCATAAGATTTTTCCTATTTTCGTAAAATTTTCCCATTTTCATGTAGTAATTTCCTCGTTAGGGAATTTTGCGGAATAAATTTTGAGTATCGAATATTTAGAGGATAAACATCTAATTTCTGAGTTTTTAAACCTCTCATTGGAATATTTTATATTCCATAAATCAGAATAACATAATGCCTGATGTAAACAAAATAAAATAAACATTATTATCAACACCTTGCACTTGTACACCTACTCAATAAATTCTATCAACAGATAGATTTAGCCCTTCGGAATGTCTTATTAGATTACATCATCCCCATATAAAAATTTATAGGCCATAATAGATCCGTCGCATACGTTCAAAACGCTTATAAGGTGATAAAAATTCTATTTTTTATCCTAACTTTCAGATGTAGTAAAATAAAAAATGTCAATAAAAAAAAGAACTGTTTAAAGTTATAAAAATATGATTAATTCAAGTAAAAAAAAAGAGTTGGGTCCCCACAAAAACAAACCATCTTGTTCGGTTTTTTTTTTCTAATTTTTTATTGAAACAAGAATAATCTCAAAGTCTATTAAAATGCAATAAAATGCTAGCAAGAAAACCTTCAAAAATCTTAACACTATTTTTTTTTATTATTATTATAAAAATGTGTGGTTTTTTTTTGGGTGAAAAGCTATAAACATTATATTTTGGATATTAAAGGCTATAAAAAAACAACAAGCAAGAGTAATGTAAAATATACTCGTAGAATAGATGTAATTTTTTGGGAGATATTTCACCCGGAAAAATATACATTCTGAAACATTAAGAGAAGAATTTTTGTTCTTATATAAGCTGAATCTATAAACTTGGGAATAATACTCGGTATGTCGTAATTTTATTGGCTCTTAAAAAAATATTATGGAAAAAGGAAATGGTATTTATCGATAGGTAAAGAGACGTTATCTCCTTGTCGCCATCTAATTTTTATTACCGAAAAAATTAATAACTACCGAATAGGTATTATAGATCCAGCCTAATTCAATTTTTTTTTTTTGGTATAATACTAATAATGAAAATGGGTTAGCCGAAAAAAAAATTCATATTTTCTTTCTGGCGGTGTGTTGAGTAAGTTTCTGACTTAGATAAACAAATTTTCTTATTTTTCTCTTTCCCAAATTTCTTTACTTTTTTTTGTTGTAAGATGGAACCCCACAAAGTCTTTTGAACTTTATAGCTTCTTGTGTTCTTTTCGGTTAAACAACTTTTTTTTGGATCGTCTTTAAAGTAAAGAAACAATTACAAAATAATAAAAAATATACGATACGAAAAATAAATTGTTTACAACATAAATATACCATTTTTTTAAAAGTCGGGAGATATGGGATTTCATTAAAAATTCATATGAGTTAGGACATTGTTGGTGAAAAATGATTTAACCCATTTTCGACAATAATTTCTAAACATCAACCATTGAAAATGTTCGAAATCGGACATGCCTAATTTGTTATGAAACAAAATTGTACGAATGCAAGATCTTAGTTAATGAAATTCATTAATGGTCCTGTATTAATAGGCACCACTGTAACGATATTTAAGAAATTGATATCGTGAAAAGTGTTGATGGAAAATTATACACCCAACACAATGTTTAATAATTTTTCCGATTTTTTTTCTCATCGTTGGTATTTTAAAAATAATTTCTTAACAAAATTTTCATTTAATACCAAATCCAAGTCAGATATATTAAATAATAAAATACATGAATCGGTTGGAAAATTGATTGTTTTTCCATTTTCTTTTTTACACTCTCTTTTCATCTCGATATCAATAATAAATGTCGACTTCCAAACAGAAGAAAATATTTTATTTTCTTCTAACTATACAACTTTTGTCTGGTTTGTTGTATTTTCTTTGAGAAAATGGGGTATATTGATTGTATTGATTGGGAGCGAAAATTATTGGAAAATTATTCAGAGAAATATTATACAAAAATTAAAAATAACATAATAAAATTTTGCGGTTTTTCCTCAGATGTTTATCGAGTTTTTCTTTCAATACAAACTTTTCTGTCGTTACCTTTTTTCTTTCCGATATAATTATTTTATTTGGCTGTCGGTATATCAGTATACCGATCATCAAAAAAATTATTATTTATTTATTTATATATTTATACAATATATTTATTATTTTCGTTTTTCTGAATTTCTGAATAATAATATGTATGTTTCATTTCAGCATTGAATTAATATTATCGAATTTGAATTTAAATTTGAAAGAAAATCTTTAGATTAGAAGACAAATGGTTGGCTTTTTCGGTATAAATCTACAGAGGGGATTTTTATTCGAAAATAATCTACAAAAATAATCAACAATATTACAATAAAAATTATAATTAATTTAATTATATAATTATACTAACTAAACTATTACTACTAATGATTTTAAATCGTATAATTTTTAAATAAATTATACGAATAAAAGTAATAAAATTAAAATTAATTTTCCTTTCCATTCATAAAATATTTGTAAATTCAATGAATTTTTACTAAAATTATTTCAGTAATTTCCTCTAATTAAAATATAAAATATTAATTAAGGTTTTTTTTTATTTAACTGTCTAAATTTGTTGTAGGTCATTTGTTTTTATTTGTTTTTGTTTTTTATTATGTTTCTAAACATTACCTCGATTATTCGTTCCCATTATTGTTTTATTATTTAGAAGAAAAATAAATTAAGAAATAGAGAAATAAAATAATTAAATCATCAATTGTTTTACATTTTCTGAAAGTTTTCGAATTATTAATTTGAATTTTAAAATATTTGTTGAATTTTTTTCGATGAACAATACTAAGGTGTGTTTAATGATATGACACACGGCGGTCTTAACCGAGACTTGATTTAGATTTAGAATTTAAATATTACTTGGACCTGAAAATAGTAAAATAAAACAGGGAACTGGAGACCAGGAAAATTATGTTTTCATAATTTTCATCAAATTGTTCCTAGTTTAGGAACGGCGCCAAATAATCAATACAATTAGTCCATAAAACATGAACAATTACTGAATTTCTTGGATCATTTATTTCTTTACTTTAATTTACCCTGTAATTCTTATATTTATATAAAAACCTTGGGTGATGGTTGTGCTTGTGGTGATGATAGGAATACTTGGAGCCAATGCGAAATCAGAAATGGGACATTTATAAGATGCGTATCCAGAATGGAATGTATCATCATGACATCTCAGAAGGGAGAATATATGCGGATGTGCATTCGGCTGTTGAAAGCAAAATTTAGTAATTAAAGAATCCCCATAGACGAGGGGCATAAGCTATGCTATGGCCCTGGCTCCATTAAACATATTATTTCTATCAGAGCTGTCAAGCATTGGAAATAGGTTAGATGATGCTCAGGCACGATTGGACAACAGATTCGAGAGGTACCCAGCGTATTTCCTCCCAGATCAGAAACAATACCAAATGTACCCACGTAGACATGTAAATACGTTAGAAGAAGAGAATAGTGTCAACGAGTTAGAAGAGGACGTATGCCTAATGAGCCATAATCGAAAATATAATAGTCGTTTCCCGTTAAAAGAGCCCGAAATTGAAATCCCAACCTACAACTAAACCATTTGTTCCACCCGGTAGGCAGCACCTACTTTGCTGGAATTGTTCCGAAACGGGGCTTTCATAGAGAGCGTGTAGAACCATTTAGTATTACAAACCGATGCCTCAGATCTAGGGATAGGGGCGGTACTGGTCCAAGGGGAAGGATACGATTATCGAGTGATTGCGTATATGATCCAGAAGCTGTCGTCGGCGCGGCCGACCCCGAGTGCTTAGCGGTCGTTTTGTCGATGATACATGAGTATGTAGGATGGGTATCCAATTGACTCAATGCAAAAATACTCCAGACAATTGACATCTTAGGCTTTACATATCCAAACGCACTTTAATTAATTAATTTTTTTATTTTGATTTATAATTTATACATTTAAAATTACGTTCATTCTTCGAAACAAATGTATCAGATTTCTTATTTTAATGCAGTTAAGTTAAGTTTGATGTAGAATTTATAAGAATCGTATAATTTGTATTAAATTTTGTTAAATTAAAATTTGGAAGTTAAATTAAGGTAGTTCAAGCTACTTTAATTATACTTCCTGTTTCTGCAGTACCAAAAAATAGTCTGTGTTGTCATATGGACAACTTTTTATTATGTCTATCCGAAGGAAGCTAAGAAGAGGTATGAACCGCTGATAAAATATGGGTGAAAATTCGGAATCAAACCTGGACAATTCAGTCAAAATGCCCGAATTCAGAAAATATCTGGGATATTTCCGAGAAAAATTTGGAAAAATTCGGGAAAGGTCATAGCTAGAAATTAATTTTAGGGATTCGCGATAAAAAGAGATTTGGGTTAGTTATAAGTTTGGTAAAATTTATGATTTTCTGGTATATCTACTGTTTCTATGGTGCACCCCCTAAAATCAGGGGATTAATTAAATGAAAAAGTTTGTTCTACAATTTCCTCCCAGTACCCATAAGACTAAATTCACATCATTAGATTTTCCGATTTCCTAACAGAATTTTTTAGACATTGGAGCTTTTCACTTGACGGAAATTTGCGATTCAATTACTTACAATTCAATTCAATTTTTGTTGGAATTTTAATAATATAAGTTGGGAAGGGACATTGTGACTTTATGGTATTGATAGATCGCTCAACTTATCTAAATCCATTTCGAAATTTTTAAATTTTAAATTTTCCGGAAAATGATTGGCTTTTCCTGAAAAATTACCAACTTTCTCGACTTGCATAGAATCAGGCGATTAATTTTTCGAACATTTTTCTTTCATAATTTCTTCACTTTAGGTTTAATTTCTCATAATCCGTTTTCCGACTCCTCAAAATAATTTTCCTGATATTCATCTTGAATTGCCAAGAAAATTCGAGTTTTCCTTAAGAAAAACCTGATTGTATTCTTAGAAAGTCCAGTAATTTCGATGGAAACTATAAAATCTCCATAGCAGTGACCTAATCGCACGATATGCCCATTATAGAGGAGTTAATAGGCTATACAAATAAAATTTTAAATCTTGTGGATCAGCCGTAGGGACTTGACCATTCGTATTTTCCGGCGAAGGGTAAATGTAAAAAAACTCTAATTTCATTGGGGTATGAGATTCGTTTGACTTACAGCGAGCATACTGCATAAATAAAATTTGAAAAATGTAATATCATAATTTAAATATTAAATAAAAATCCGATATTTTATAAAAATTGTATAATTTCCTGAATATCCTAGAATTTGATAGAAATCCTCTAATTTTTAGGGAATGAAGCTATGGTTCAAGGAAATGAAAAAATTTCATTTAAATTAGACAATTCCTAGGATATTGAAAAATTTATTATAAATTGGTAGATTTTATGGAATTCAAAAGTTTTGCAAATTTTAAAACAGAAAATTAAAAAAAAAAAATGTCAAATAAAGTCATGGAAATCGAAGAACATCATTTGGATTCTTAGGGAATTTTTTAATTTTGTGAATTTAAGCTTTCCAAATTTTCTAAAATGTTTTTGATTGTGATTTTTTTTCCAAATTTTAATATTTCTATTAAATTCGTTCTGTTCAAGGTTATAAGGACATGGGGTCCCTTTACAACATATATTTTTAAAATCCCGCCAAATATCGATGTTCATTCTAACAATTTCTAAGATTTTCAAGAATTTTCTTTGATTAACTCCAAATTGTTTACTAATTAATTAAAGAAGAAATTTTGGTAATACCATTTTTCTTGAAAAAATCAACCCTTTGGAGATTTTATAGAATTTTCCTGACAATCTCTCGATTTAAGTTAAATTTCCAAGATATTTTATCTATCAAAGAATTGGAAAGTCTGATAATGCTAAATAAAATTTATAAAATTATAAATTATAAAATAAATTTTTTAAAAAATGTTCTTCTGACGACCTAAGAAATTATACAATTTGCGAACCGGGAAAATGTAACGATGCAGAATTGTTGCCAAATAAATAATGAACAAAAATGGGTTATTTCAAATTTTTTAACTTCATTAATAATCTAATTAGAGCTAATGATTTAAAATAACCTAAAAATTTAAAGTAATACGAACTAGTAGAGATACTTATTTACAGAGATTTGTTTTTATTATTGCGATAATTTTCCCGAATATTTCTCTATCATTTCTTTGAATTTTTCCGATTTCATTTCGATATTTCTCGTATTAATCCTGACTTGGTTGTGTACCTGACTCTACCCTATTTCCGATGTATTTTCTACTTTCTCAGATTTTTTATGATTTTTCCGATTTCCTACAAAATTGTCTGTCTCATTATTTCCTAATTTTCAAGTAAAAAATCCTAAATCTTACAACAATCGAATAATAATGAAATAAATTCAAAATTTTGAAAATAAACCCGACAATTTAATGAAAATTGAATTTTAATTTCAGGTTTTTGCCCACAATGAGCCCCTTCTTGGTGAACCGCTATAAATCCTACTGACATTCAAGGTGAGTACCAGATTAGGGGGCGGATTTAATTATTTTAAATTATTAATCCTTAAAATTATTGATTTAAAAAAAAAGTATTTTCCCAGATCCTAAATTCCAACGCTAAGAAATATAATTACAATGAATACCTACTATGAAGAAATACCTTTAAGTTCAGTGATCTCTTACATAATAAAATAAAATATGTATAGGAGGTGAGATAGAAAAAAAAGGTCAAGCCTTAGCCCGTCTTCAACTTAAAAAGGGTGAAAATAAAATTACTATAATTTTCCTCACTATTAACAATTTATTTTGTTCAGGAGAAAAAAAAATTTAATATTTTTTTTTACTTAAAATATTTAAAAATAAAATTTTTTTTTTATAAAATTCTCTCTATGATTAATTACACATTTCGAAAAACATTATAGAAATTGTATACAAATTCATAATACCATTCAACACATTGATTTTTGTTATAGTTAAACATCAATCAAATTAATATAAGGTATGTTCCAACAAAACTTATATATATATGAGAGTATGTACGGTAATAGACATCTCTAGCTAGATGTATACGCTATAGACCGGCCCCAAAATAGGAACAAGAATCTATGTTATATCCATCCATACATAAATATTTAAAAAATTGTTTAAGATGATATCAAAATTAAAGAAGATGAAGAAAAAAAAATTATACTAAGACGTTATAAACATTTTCAGCATTTTTGTGCATATTATAAATCATAGAAAATATTTAAAGAATAAAAAAGAAATCGAATATCGGTAGATGGAGAGAGGCAGGCAATACATCTAAATTCTTACATCTTAAAGTTTAAATGGACTTTTTGTTAGATGGATCGGTGGATTGATCAATTGCGGATGGATGGATTATATGAGATAAAATTGTTTATTATTTAGTTTCAGGTTTTTTTTTTCTCTTTTATTTTTTTATTTTCTATTCATCGATTTGAATTCACTTATTGTTATTTTAAATTTTTTAATCGTTTACAGTTATTCAAATATATACTTCTTTGTAAGAGAAAAATAAAATAACGGCGGGTTTCGAACCTGTTTACCCATTAGATTTAATCTTGTTGTAAAGTAATCGCTTAATTTTAAATAGCAATTAAAATACTACGTTTCTTATGTATGATTCCCCGAAACATTCGCATTCCGTTAATCATAAACAGGTAGATTAATTGCGAGGCTTATGGAGGACCACGAAAGTGGTTGCTATGCAAAATATTAATTTAATCTAATGCAGTCTAATGCGCAGAAGCACACCTGAAATCGAAAGCTTCAACTTAAAATATTATCTTCGTCAGCATGGAATCTAATTTTTTTTTAATAAATAGAATAAAATAAAATAGGAAGCTTTCGTTAATAAGCTCTGTGGAAAATTAAAATCTCAATGAACGCTTTAATGAATTAAATTGTAGGCAAATTATCATGAAGGCATCTATAGTTCTTGTTAGCCTTCTTTTGAGGGCATTCATCTATTGGTCTGAAATTTTGAAAAAAATATTTTCGTTCAATGAGCTTTCGCGATTTTTGAAGCAATTTTTTTCGGAAAATTTGAACTTTCGTGAAAGTACCGATATATGGATAGAAAATAGATATTAAAACGTAAAAAATTAACTTCGAAACATGGAACTTTCGTTGAGCTTACAAGGGATTGAGAAAGCTTTTAGCCAGAACTTCGTATTTTACCGAAATTAAATGAATTGAATAAAAATAAGATTCCAAAATATATATAAAAACATTTTGATTTTGGGCTTTCAATGAGCTTTCGAGATTTTTAAGCTTTATTTCTGAAACAGTTGAAATTTTCTTAAAGAATTGCTATATGGAGAGAAAATAGATTTTGAAACGTAAAAAATTTAGTTCTAAGTGCTTTAGTTAAGCTTTGGATAAGCTTTCTGCGAAAATTCCATAATTCATTTAAATTTAATGAATCGAATAAAAATTCCAAAACGTAAAAATAAGGTTCGAAAAATGTATCTCTCTGAGTACTTTTTACATAGTTTTGATATTTTTCTATTTTCCTTATTTCTTAAATTATCTAAATTAAATTATTATCTAAAAAATTTTAAAACTTATTGCCTAAAATTCATGGCAGATAAGCCTCAAGAGCTAACTAGGTTTAATTAAAGGGAAACCGATATTCGGTGCATCGCACCAAAAAGCGCACCCAAGTATCAACAATTGCTATATCAATCAATACCCGAATTATTTATTTAATTTATTTTCGGATTAATGAATTGGCTGACGATAAAATGCTATGGGATCGGGCTCCTTTGAATTGGACAGAAAGTCTAACAATCGTGATCCGTCAATATTTTGAATTTATAAATTCCTTCATTTTATGAATTCCAATTTTCACGGGTTCAATAAATTGAACGGCCATTGAATTTTCATTCTCCAAAATTTAAAATTCTAATTGTCAAAATAATGGAGGGAAAAATCGAAAATGGTCGAAAGAAATTGTGTTTACAAATTTTGAAATAATTGAACAAATTTGGAAATATATATAAATTTTGCGGGAATGTTGAAAATCGGCAGTCAAAAGGTTGAACATTTTCGGTAATATTAAAAAATCAAAAATGCCGATAGAATTTCTGTATTTATGGAGAAGGAAAATTGCTTGAAAAAAATCTGTACCAATTAATTATCGGTACTTGTCTAAATTTCGTTACTTTTACTCATAATTCTCGACATTTGCCTAAACATTCCCGAAACGACAAATTTTCTACCCTTTCCAGACACTCCGATTTTTAAATCCCGAAGTCATTTAGGAATTTTTACCCACAATATCTAAGCATTTCAGATTATCTAATATTTCTTAAAGTACGTAGGTACCCAACTTTGACTCTTCTCTGATAATTCCTAACCTTTTATCCCATTAATTAACAGAAAGAATTCGTATACTTGTTGGACGTAAAAATTGTGCCAGGACTGGCCGATACAATATTAACATTTCAGGTGCTAGGACTGGTCGGAAAAATTTTATAGGAATTCGTTGAAAAAATCGAAGAATTAGGAATAATAAAAAAAATCGAGGTAAAATGGCGAGGACTGGTCGAAAAAAAAACTGGAAGAGTAAAACTGGTCGAAAAAAATTTACCAGAAAATGTAAATGTTACCCTAGCGGGTATTACCTTTCAAATTCCGAGTTTAATTCCCTTCTCAATCAAATTTTATAGGGAAATTCATTCGAATAACCTGTCAGTGTGAAAATAAAATAAAACAAAAGTCAAATCATAAAAATCATTATATTTTATCCTTTAACAATAAGTTCACGTAGAGACTGTGTGTAGAAATGGGTAAAAATGGGTAAAAATATTAAGATATTAGAAATGTGAAATTTCTGTTGTTTAATTGTTTGTATTGTTTTGATTATTCTAGTTTGGAATTTTTGTAAATTGAAAAAAAAAAGAAATTCAATATGATTTAATTTAATTTATTCATATTTAATTTAAATAAAATGTTTAACAGCCGATATCCTCTTGTCTGGCATAAGATTGCAATATGATTCGCTTTTTTCAAATCAGTCGCCAAAGAACAGAATATAATTGATGAATTATTCCGAAAACTTTCAGAATATGGTGGTATTTCATCCTTATTATAATTCTGGATCCAATGTCTTGGTTGCTTTAGTTTTTCCTCGCATAGAATTAATAAAAGAGTGTACGTTACGAATTCCATAAATTGTTAGGAAGAAAATTACGAGAAGATTAATTCTTGATCAAAACAAACTTTATCAATTTACCCATTTTTACTCATAGAGCGTTCGTTTACAATATTTATGTAAAATTTACCCCTTCTTACTCAATACATTTTTTACCCAATAATACGCAAATATATCGAATTATGCAAACCCTGAATTTACTTGACACAAAAAAAAAATTTCACTGCGCCAATTATTTTCCGAATGAATTAAAGATATAATTTTCGTAAAAAATCAATTTTCTAATCGAATTATTTCCAACTTCTGGATATTTAATATTCTTGATTTAAATCAATTATGTATTTTTGTTTAATAAATTAATTGATTTAAATCTAAATACTCCGAATTTTTTCCTAATTCCGAGGGGTTCTAGAGAAAATAACAAATTTTTTAAATAAAAAATAAATTCAGGACGTTGTACTTGATTTTGGAATTTTTTATCCGAATTTAAGGTTTTTCGTGCCTAATTTATTCTGCTAAATATTTATTTCGACTCATTTATTTATGCGAATTTCTTTAATGTTTTCCTTCTTTTCTAATTTTTCTTTCCACACAATTGGGAGTCCAAATATTCTTATTTTTACGAAATTTCCCAATTTCGTAAGACACAGAAATTGTTTATTAAATTTTCCACATTCATGAAATTTTGGTAAATTTTTTTTGAGGTCAAATTTCCAAAATTTAGAAAAATTTCTAAATTTTCATTTAATCTTTGGGATTCTGATTTTCGTAAAATTTTCTAAAAATTTGTTAGAAAAAAAGGTCAGAAAATCAAAACATGAATTATAATTATTAAAATTTAATAAAAATCAAATATTTTACATTTTGAAAATACAATGAAATTCGTAGACATATTTTTTAGTAACAAGTTGAATATTCGAATTTTTCCGTATCTCTTGGGTACCTATCTACATGAAATACCAAAACGAAAGAAAAGTTCACGAATTTCTTATAACATCGATGTTTGGCGTACTTTTAAAAAGAAAATTTTTATGTAATTAGATCACTAAAATCATCCTTTGAATGATTTCAGTTCGAAATTTAACGATTTTAATTCTTCCGAGAAATTACAGGCATTTCATCACAAAGTAAATTTTTTTTAATGTGTTGCCCCTAAAATATTCATTAAAGTTCCAGGGTTAAATTATGGATCGACTCGTTGACTTGTTAACTTTGAAAACCAATTTTTTGGCTCTAGATTTAGCAATTTGGGAACAATTAGACTTGAAATTATGGATAAAATAAAATAAAATTTAAATGAATTACATTAATAAATTCTTCTATTATTTTCTATCTTTTTCCTATATAACACATTTATTTTAATTAATTATATATTTAAACTGTGTGCGGAAAATTTTTTAATTATTATTTTCCTCGCAAAGATAATTTTAGTTTACAGAAAATTTGGGACTACTTCTTTAAAAAATTCTCTGTATGTAAATAAATATATAGTTTTAACAGACGACCCCCGTTAATCGATTTCGAAAGATATACATATATTTATATAGTAAAGAGCTAAATAATTGTCCAATAATAAAATTATTTTGACTGACCATTACGAAAATTACAGTAAATAAATATCTAAGTAATATTAATATAAAATAGTTGTTCAATCACTAGATATAACTTTGGAGAAGGAAACGGCCTAACAGCCCATATCCCACCCTTAAACCCATTCTCAAATCTCCGGAATAAACTATGAAAATTATGTTGTAATCACAAAAGGAAAAATAATCAAATTGTCAACCAAATGTCCTTAAATTATATCAACGAAATAAAAAAAACGTAATAGTCAGGGATCACACTAATTGATATTTAGTGCGATGTCTTTAGGGAAAACATAAATGACCGTTTTACGTGACAAAAACACTACACATATTTATATAAAGTTTTTTTTTCTTCTTTTTATTCGTTTTGTTATTTGACCAAAAGAGAATATATAAATATAATAAAATATAACAACAAAATATTACAAAATAACCTTTCATTTAATAAAAGATTGTAACCCTCTTCTGTCAACTTACTAATAACGCCAACACTCCGAAATTCTACATTTGACGGCTAAGAAAAAAAAAAGAAAGGAAAATGGAAGAAATGAGAACCGTTTTTCTTAATATTTAATACCCCCTTTAAGTTTTCACCAAAAAAGTTTTCCATATTTTAGTAGATACGGTTAGTACAACCAACCCTTGAGTAAATTGATAGATAAAGCTTAAAATTTCTCCAAAAATATGTGTAATCTCTCCGCAAGAAATTTTTTCTGTGGATAAAATTCTATTCGGCGTGCAGGAGAGGTGTCTGTTATGGGTAATATAAAAATAGGTATAAATGTGATTATTTATTTAATGGTCATTAAGCTAGAATCATAAATGATAACATGAATATTATTTTCGTTTTTAATGATTTGTACCTATCGTCATATACGTGTGGTTTTCGGGGGGGTCTATTAATATTTAAAAAATAATAATAAAAACGGAATATTTATCATGATTTCATTTGATTTCACCTACATAATAATTTGTGTAGCGTTACGATTTTTTTATATCTAATATTTATCAAATATCTACAATTTATATTTGAACATTTATCTCTCGATGTACGTCTTGATTGAAATATTTCATAATGAAATGTTTTCGAGTTAAATTAATTAATTTAACGTAAATCTTGGGCTGAATGTATTTTTTTTTTATATAAAAACGTAATGACATAAAATGCGTACAGTCTTTCTAATTCATTAGCGGGACTGAAATTATAGAATATGACATTCAAAAATTATTCAGGTTCTTTTGTATTTAGAAATTGTTCAAATCCCAATTGGACTTATATTACTAAAGTACGTTACGTATTTTAAGGAGTTCATTATTTTACGAACGTTACTGTTAGTTTTCTATATCTTTTACAAGTAATTGTCCAAATTACCACCACCAACTCCACTAACTGGTATATTTGTGTACACCGGGTGGTATATAGGTGTCGTACGTCCCCCATCATTTTAAGGGAAAAGTAATTGTTGAAATTAGAGTAAATTTGTGCTGATTACACATCATTTCATTATGTTTGACACGATTATGATGACCTGAAATTTTCTATCCCCTCTATCGGTGGTGCGTAAGGGTTTCTAATGAAAAATTAATGGATAATTTTGTCGGTTATGAAAATACAAATTTTATTCAAACAGAACTGACCTAACGGAAAATATAGATTTTCTTTCAGAATGATTAGTGGATTAGAGGTATGTTAAATTTTCCTTTTTCATATACTAAGAGTATATATACTATTTGTTTGATTATTGCGACTGGAAAACAGTGGCGTACGGTCAACTTCTTATGTAACAGCCTCTATCATATGCGTGTGGTTTATTCAAGAGAACATTACTCACAGAAAATATTACTAAATTTTTGAAAAAGTTGAAACTTATCAATGAAAAATCAAAAATTCGTGCCAGCTCGCGCCGAGAATTTTGAATACCGGATTTCACGACATTTAATCCGGATTTCCCGATAATTTTCTTCGGATCCAGAAAAAATGTAATGATGCAGAAAGTTTATAAATCAGTTGAGAAAAAATTCAAATCAATACTAAACTTTCCTTACAAAAGCTCAGCAAAAAGTTAAAAGTTTCCAGAAAGCTTTATTTTCTGAACTTTATTTTTACGTTTTAAAATCTATTTTTTATCGAGACAACGATTTTTAACGAAATTTCAAAATTTTCCCATAAAAAGCTTCAAAAATCTCGAAAGCTCATTGAAAGCTTAAAATTAACTTATCATTTTATATAATTTGGAATAAAATTTGTATCCGATTATTTAAATTTAATGAAATAAGGAATTTTCGCAGAAAGCTCATCCAAACAAAGCTTAATTTTTTACGTTAAGAAATCTATTTTTTATCCTTTTACGAAATTTCTAATTTTCCCAATACAGAGCTTCCAAAATCTCGAAATCTCATTGGAAGCTTAAAATTAAAATGTCTTTTATATAATTATTGAATCGAATTTTTATCTGATTCATTAAATTTTAATGAAAATAGGAATTTTCGCAGAAAGCTTATCGGAACAATTAAAAACTCTACGAAAGCTTTAGTTTTTATACTTAATTTTTTACGTGTTAAATCTACTTTCAATCCGGAAAACGACACTTTAACCTGAATTTGAAACGTTCCCAAATAAAAGCTCCAAAAAATTCAAAAGCTCATTGAAAACTTAATACGCAAATATAATTTTACATAATTTGGAATACAATTTTGATCCAATTCATTAAGTTTAAAAGAAATATTGAATTCTCGGAGAAAGCTTATCGAACGCTAAGTTTGATAGGTTAAGCTAAGTTAAAGCTAAGTTCGAACTTCATTTTATACGTCTAAAAATTCATTTTATCCAAATAACGATCCGCCAACAAAATTTCAACTTTTCCCGAAATAAAGCTTTAAAAACGTCGAAAGCTCCTTGAAAGCTTAAAAATAAAACCTCATTTTATATATTTTGGAGTGTAATTTTTATTTGATTCATTAAAGTTAGATAAAATGTGAAATTTTCGCTAACAGCTTTCTAAATCCATTGTAAGGTCAAACTTTCGATCTTAATTTTTTAGGTTTTAAATTTTATTTTCTATCCAGATATCGGTCCTGTCACGAAATTTAAAATTTTCCCAAAATCTCGAAAGCTCGTTGAAAGCATAAATTTTTTTTAAAAATTCTGTCCCATTAATGAATTTTTCAAGAAAGAGCATTACAGCTTTCGTTTCAGATTTAATTTAAGTTTATTTATTGGGGAATAAATAGATTTGATAATGAATGAAATTATATTTCAATTGAAACCTTTGGATAAGCTTTTGGAAGTTTCCTAAAGCTCTTTTCAGACAATTTTAAATTCCAATGACGTTTAATTTTTCGGTTAGAAAATAGATTTTAAAAACGTATAAATTTAAAACCGAAATTTCTTGCGGTTCTGAATTTTCAACGAAACGTTTTAACGAAAATTTCAGATTATTCAAGCTTAAGTTGATAAAAAAAAAATTAGTAAAATGATTCAAAATTATTAAATAAAATAATTTGAATTAACAATTTGCAGGTGTGCTCTGAAATATCAAATTCTCTGTGCATTAGATTTCACGCCACTGCTAGAAAAATGATGCTAACTTGCATACAATTAAATTTTATATTTTAACAAATATTTACCATACGTTTTTAAATAAGAATTGTGATAAGAGATTAAAGATTTATTAAAATATTTGTTTTTTCGGAAAAGTATATTATATTATCAATTTTTGAACAATGGGCGTCACAGTGGCGACAACATTGACAATTTTTATTGAAAGAGTCGCTTAATTATATTTGATATTTGACTTAGTTAATTATGAATTAAGAATTTATTTACTTAATATGCGAGAAAAATGTTTTAATATTATTATACAAGCGACTCGATAAATAAGATTAAGAATAGTTCACCCGTTTTGAATTTAAATAGAAAAATGCCCGGTAAGATAATCAGAAGATAGTAAGATTGTTCTGAGAATGAAGAAATTAAAAGAAATTTTCTTTTCCTTGAAATTCCTTTAACATTTTAACGATAATATTATTTGGTCCAATATTATTTTCTTTTTGAAAACAAGTGGATATTTTGAATCCAGATTTTCAAAATAATAATATGAAAACCAAATTAATTAATTATCGATATTTTTGGTAGAGAAAAAATAAAATGAATATTTTCCAGGGAAAAACCTGAATATATAACGTTGATTCAGGTCAACATAAATAAGGATTGACTTTTATGACATGAACATTTTTATTTCAACCATTTCATATTTTAATTCTAATTTTCTACAATTTTTCTGAAATCAATCAATTAAATAATCCTGTATTCAGAAAAGAAACAGAAAAAATTAATAAAATAAATTTTAAACAAAAAAAAAACCATAGACATGCATATTGCAAATTTTTGCATTCATGTTCGTTGAAACTTTTTTTTTTTTAAAAACATTGGACAAGTGAAACAATTTTAATAAATGATTGTTGAATTTCATGTATATAAAATTACTCGGCAAGAGAAATAAAATTAAAATTAAATTTTAATAAAATAAAAAATACAAATCGCTGGATATATTCTGTGCAAACTTTTTCAACTACGAGGTGTGTATTTGCTGATCGGCGAACAAAATAAAAAAGTATCAAAATCTCTGATATTTTTTAACCATCCGTTGCCGTCGTCACTTTTTTTTCCCCCGATGTCTTTTTTCCAGAGATGAATATTCCTTTTTTATAATTTAATTTTTATTTTATATTTAAAAAAAAAATAAATAAATTTTTTTATTTCTGTTAGTTTGAAACTTTTTATAAATGAAATGAAAATTGACACTTGACACTTGCCGAGATTCATTTAATTTATATTATACAAAAAAAAACTGTATTTTTTCTTTTCCATTTGAAATAATGAAATGATTAAAATGCATTTTTGCATCCATCGAAAATTTATATTCGAAGATAGTTTACCAGATCAGAATGATTGTTGAATATTTTTTTTTCAATTCGATGGAAACAAACAAATGCATTATGGAGATTTTTTAAGGTATTAAATTTCATGAATAAAATATTGCCATATTGATTAAAAATAATAAATTTAATTTTTTTAGTAGAGAATTTACTCGAAAACAGAAAAAAAACTTGTTGCAAACACATACCTGGATCTGATGTATCCAATCCAGGTGGAGGTTGTTGCGATAAAGGTCCAGGTGTACTCCCACTGCCCGGCGATCGGGCATCATCATTCATAGCACCACCGTATGATAACGACGAACTGGGCGGCCGCTAAAAATTTAATAAATTAAATTAAGATACTTTTTTTAAAATAAATTTCTATTACGAAAATATGTATACTAATTTTTCTTTTAATTTTTTAATAAATTGCAAATTCGACCTACAAACCTGTTAAAACTGACGGTAATATGATTGTCAAGTTGGAAAATGTGATTGGAATTTGAATAATTTCAACATTTTTGGTAAGCAGATTTTTAATAAATCTTTTAAAAGAATTTTTGATTGGAAAATAAAATATTGGATAAAATACTAGAAATCTAGAAGTTTTACGGAATACTTGACAATAATCTAATTCAAAATCTATTGAAAATTGAATTTTATAAAAACCATGGAATTTGGAAAAAAGGTTATGAAATGAAAATCAGTCAAATTAGAAGCAAATAGTCGATTTTTCAAAAATTACCTTATCATCCGATTATTATATGGTCTAGACATAATTGAATTTCTTAAATTAATCGATTTTTAAAGTCATAACCCCTTAAACTCTTCAAATTATAAGCTTACTAGCTCATCTCATATAATTGAATCTTAACAGATATTTTGAAAATTAAAATTTCCCAAGAAATTATAGACATTTTTTCATATTGACAATTTACTAATTTCGTTCCACTGAAACCTCCATCAAAATTCAGTGTTTGATTGTTTTTAAATTTTGAGGAATTAATTTCCTCATTATTTATTTGAGAATGAATTTCCGTAACGAAGAAAATTTTTCAAAAATTCAGTATTTGACAAGAAAAATTTGTTTAGAAAGAAATTTTAATTTATTATTTTCCGAAAAAATACTTAATCGATTTTTGACGTTATTTTTAAAATATCACTTATTAGATGAGCCCTTAAGATTTTTATATTATTTGAAATTAAGAATAATTAGCAATTAAAATATTTAATAGAAGATAGTTGACTGTCGACTTGGAACAAGCCGAGATAAGACGGTAACTCTCATGAAAATATCGGTTAAAAATTCTCTATATTTACGGATTTTGCAGATCACTTTATTAATTTATATCTGCATTTCCCATATTTTTATTAATTTTTCCTCAACTTTTAAAATTTTACCGAATTTGATCGACAATTTTCCGACCTTTTCAACCTTTTCCGACATATTAGCTAAATTGTACAGATTTCCCTTTATTTTCCAAATTTGAACGGTTATTTATAATTTGAATATCCTAATTATCATAACTAAATTACCCTAATTGCCCAAAATCATTTTTAAATAGTAAATCTGAGCCAGAACTATGATTTTAGTTGATAAAAAATAGAACTTTTGAAATTTTCAATTTTTGACATTAAACATGGACTATGACGCACTGTATTTTTTTTTTTGGACCATTTTTCAAAAATGCACCTAGACGGAAATACTGGCTATAATTTTGGGAAAGATTATTTTGAGAAAATAATTTTTAATTGTAGTAAATACTGCCTTTGTGACAGGGGTTAAACTTATTAGGGACTCCCTTATTTCTGCAGATAGAGTCCAGAAATTTGACACAGATACTCTTGAATGATCTACAATTCAAACCATATTATATAATATTATTTTATTATAGATTGCTCTAGAAGTTTCTGAGATATTTATTTCAGAAATCGGTCGATGAAATTTTCATGAGGATTTTAAAACTGATTCTCATCATAATCGATTAATCGATGCACCATAACTACTAAAGAATCATTTTAAATGACAGATCTCAACCAGAACTATGATTGTATTCGATGGAAAACTATTTTTTCAAATGTTCGTTTTTTGGCAAAAACCGTCGACTTTCCACTTCTGGGAGTAGGGGGAGCGAGGGGGTTTAAAATGTTAAATAGTGCGTGGGGTCGAGTGATAGCCCATTTGAATGGATTTTCATAGACGAACATAACAAGGGCCGAAATTTATCGATAGAAGCATTTTTCAACACAGCCATTTAAAGATTGTCGTTTACTCCCACTCCTAATGACAATCTTTAAATGAATCGTTGAAAACCTATAAAAATAAGCAATCACTCGACCCCACGTACTATTTAAAATTTTCAACCCCCTCGCTCCCGCTACTCCCCGCGAGGGTTCGGTTTGGGAGCTCAAGGATTTAAAAGATAGACTGTAGGTTCCAATTGATCCTATCAAAATTTCAACTTCTTATCTCCTACCCTTCAAAAGTTAAATCGGGTGATGGTGGTTTGAAACATCCTGTATAATTGTGTGATCAATAAATTCTTTTCAAAATTAGTTAATTTTTTATAAGCTAAATTGTTAAAATGTGAATCTTTCTTCAAAAATCCCTCAAATAAGCGAATTTACGTTAGGGAAGCGAAAGTATTAAAATTATATCTCAAAAACCACCCCGTCTGCCAGGTTCGATTCTGATATGATATGTATTAAGATCAGAGATTTGGAAACAAATATTTGGGGGGGGGGGGGGAATCTCC
>JANTOP010065217.1:0-22250 GCA_027564815.1 Symmerus nobilis | reverse complement strand
ACAGTATGGAGAACACGTTAAAATGTATTTTAAATCGTTTCTCCTTTATTTTCATAAAAATAAATGTGAAAAAACCCAAAAAACGGTAAAAATTGCTTCTTTCCATACAGAATGTATGGGGTGCCGTAGGCACCTCCAACACGGTTTGCGCTTTTTTGAGTTTGGAGTGGGAAAACTACTGAATACACATACCGAATTTCTGTTTCTCCTTTGTTTATAATATTTGAAGTATTCTCTTTCGAATGAACTATTGAATAACATACAATTCGGTTGACCGAAGGTAAGAAAATTTGCAGTCTAAAATGGGAGAGGTGCCTACGGCACCTCAACACGGACTGAAGGTTAACCATGCATTCTCGCCGAAAAGTATTAGAAAGAAACAGAATTTTAATTAATATAGGACGTAGAAATGTAGATATTATATTTTGGAATAAAATATTGTTTTAATGAAAATCGCCAGTCTTTAATTTGTTGAAGATGTGGAGTTATATGTACCAGCCAGCGGTGAAATTTAGTTATGTCGAATCAATGCGACTCGACAGAAATATTCATACAAATTCTATCTGCGCAGTAAAATATATTATGAATTTCTTTGTCGAGTCGAATCGACTTAACTTAGCAAACAATCACCACAGATGTATCAAGTTTACATATCCAACATCATTTTTAAATTAATTAAAAATTTCGTTACGTTAGATATGGGTCCACGACCAAGTATACTTGAGAGCAAAAAAAAACACTTTGCCCAATTTAGATGTTATACATATATACATCAAATTAATCGGAAAGCATATGTTTTAATTAGTTTAGTTTGTAATAGTGTGTAGTATAACAGTAACTTATAAATCGGTTTTTAGTATCATCAATTTCAAGGTAGTAGTATTCATGAAAAGTTATGGTTTCTCGAACATTAATTCTAGGGCTTCTATCACACATTGAACCAAAATATTAGTGCCAACTTATAGCTTGAAACGTAAACAGTACACATATTTTCTTGTCACAAGTTGTAGTAAAAAGATCTAGAAATTAACATAAGTCTTGATGAACTAAACTTATCGACTTAATATTTTGTGTTTTCTTAGTTAATATAACCATTGTTAGATAGCGCCAACTCGTTGATCTCGAAGATCTATTTATAAAGTATCTTATACCTAATTTAAAAGTGTCACAAGTGGTAACAGTCACAAGTGGTAACAGTAAAGTAACCATTTATAACAGCCGTTGTAATTAATTATAACCATTGCTTCAATCATTTAATATATTTTTGGTCATAAATTGATCATATTTATATTAAGTTAAGAAGTTAACTGACGAAATTTTGAAAAAAAAAATCATTTTTCTTTTTTTGAAAAAAACCTTTTCTTTTTGTTTATTATTCTAGATTCATTTCTTAACGACATATTGCACATGTTTTGCGATAAGCGGAAGTGCCTCAAAATACAGTGCAAAGAAGGGTCAAGCAACGAGCAACGAATCAATGGAAACAAATGGACAATAAAATTAACTAAAATTTACTTTTTAGTTTTCTGGCCGTACTTAACACCTTTCTTTTCCATGTTTAGGTACCTTTTTCTCAGGAACCACTCAACTTTCCATAATGCAATTTTGCACACTTTTTCTTGAATATATTTAGGAACTTCTGGGTGGGTCGAATTTTAATATTTTTTTTACAAGTTATTAAAAAAGGGAAATTAAAAAGAACATCGGAAAAAAATTATTTTCTTTTCTGTGCAGAAATGAATCTGGAATAATAAAATGAAATGGAAAAAAAAATTATTTTTTTTCAATATTTCGTCGGTTACATCCTTAAGTGAATAAAAGTCATTAAGCATACGTGACATGTTAATTTCTCAATCGCTCATGACAAATAAAATTCTAAAATTTAATAACGTGGCCTATGACGTTCAATGGCTGCCTGACGTCATCGTATTACTAGATAGCCAATTGTGCAGGATCAAGTTCATCAATATTGTCAGCAGGATCAAGGTCAATTGTGCAGGATGTCTGCAGGTCTCGACAGATTTGGCCTATCAAGAATGAGTTTGATTGGATTGACTTCAAGTCAATTCTTTGCACCATGAAGAGCCATCCTGAAGATATATCGTACACAGGCCGTTCAATACATTGCCAGCTGAAGAGTACAATCGATTAAGTGACCTTTACATTAAAATCTAGGTTCTTTCTGTCTTGTATATATTAGAAAATCAATTATATATTTTGTCACAAGTGGTCACGTCACAAGCGGTAACGCTTGTTTCCTTCTTTAAATGGCTATTACAAATTATTAACAGTATTATATCTTGTGAGAATATTTTACTTAATTATGTTTAAATTAGAGAACAAAATATTCCATGGTATTATATAACGTGTAAGAATTTTCAACCCGTTTTAAAAAAAAACACATGTTTTATGTGAGCTCCTTCCTCGTCACAAGTCTTAACGCTCTGTCAACATACTTTTGGGCTATTATCTCTCAATTAAATATGATGGAAAGTAACAATTTATTAACTCATAACATCTATCTCTAACATATAAAAAAATTAAGATTCTAGATCAATTACTTACTTAACAAGTTGAGAGCATTTAAAGTTGAAATTATTTGCAAATTGTCGCAATTGGTAACATGGACAGACCCATATAAGTATATTGTAACTTATTACATTTCATTATTGGTACAAATTATAGCGAAATAAAACCGGTTTTCCGTTATAGCATTACGTTACAATAACCTTACGCCAATGGATAGTTATCTTGTGAACAAATACCGCAATGTAAAAAAGAAGATATATTTTTAGAAATTTTCGAAAATATGAGACAAACATTCTATGTAATTTGTTTTAAAGCATATTTTCTATAGTAAAACCGAATATTTTAAAATGGATATCCATGGTTTTGAAACTAAACGATTTTTATGTATACATTATCATATTATATACTCGTACTTTATCATAAATTATTAGCAATTAGCAACTACCATTATATTCATACAAGCCTGCATATTATTGCTGGATTTCCAGACTTTCGGAACATTGTTACGCTCTGCAAAACTTTTATGACTGTAAGAACGTAATAAATTTATAAAGAATATTCCTAACGCTAATTAAAAATAATATTCTCAATCGACATATGATTTAACAAACAATTTCTTAATATACACACAATAGTATTATATCTTTTAGCGTATTAATTTTTATTATTATTTTCATTTATAAAACATACATTTTTATAACCATCATCTGGAAGAAGATTATCTAAATCTAAATAATTAAAAATATTTTACTGTGGATTCTAAATTTAAATTAAAACTATATTAGAATAATATACAGAAAGCGAGTTTGGGATAGCGTCTAATTCTAATTTAAAAGTATTTAATTAATTCATAGTTTTATTTCCATCCCGTTTATGTACGCTTTATCTATCTGGTTTCCCGCAATAGGATTACAAATTTACCGAATAGAGAGCCCACGAGCGATATGTTGACAGATATGTTGGAAGATTAATTTCTTTGACTTGCGTAAAATAGATTTTAATGAATAAGCCTATAGCAGAAGTAAAATATAAACAATAAAAATAAACGAAAGCTATACATGAATAAAAATATAGGTAAGGAATAACGTAATCAGCTGTAAGGAAACCACTTCCCCATGAAGCTAAGAGAATTGCATTCAGAAGTAAATCTAAGTCCACATGCAAGGCGTTATTTGTGAGCAACAAAATTAATATAGGGTAATTTATGATATTATATTACCTACGACTCATCATGAATTCTACACTATTTCCACAAACATCCAACGACGAAATGTATTAAATTTTCCCGTTCTTTTTTTATATACACTACTAAATGCAAATGCCAATATAGTACGCTGGGTGAGAATATTCTTAATCTGCGTACGTACATACAGTACAAAAAATAAAAAATAATTGAAAAGCACACAGAAAAAACAATATATGGTAAGAAGAGTTGATATTTTATGAATATTATTAGCGGAAAAAAGTTAGTTCCAAACTTTATTTTAAAGAAATAAAATAATATACCGAGATTATGTCCGTGAATGAAGGAATTTCAGGGAGTCCTATGTTTAGTGTATTTTAGTGGAACTGATATAACTAAATAAATAAATAATATTTAACTTAATTTTTTTTTAATTTCAGCATAGAATTTTAAATAAAAATAAATTTAAAATAGTAAATTTCAAGATAAACCCTTTCTTGTAAGTAGACAAGGAATATACTATTATTTTGTAAAATTATAACATTAATTCAGATAAATTGCTAATTTCAAATTCAGTAATATGTCGGATTTTTAACCTCGTATGGAGTTTGGTAGTTTTTGCTGTGGAACATTTCAATTGAATTTTATATCGTATATTGCTCGAACCTGACTGTTTGTATTCAAGTAAAAAGAGAGAAAGATTAATTATAATTATTATAATGAAAAATAATACGTTATATTGTATATATATATAAAATTCATATTAAAATGGCCAAGCAAACTGTAGTATCGCATTACTGTTAATAATATTTTTTTCCTTATTTAGGTATTGCATAATATGTATAAATGAATAATACAAAAACGGTTTATTTCTAGAAATTTTGCTCGCCCGTTTGGAATATAATTTTTATTTAAAAATTAATTCCGTTTTTCTATTACTATATGGGTAATGGTATATCATCCTATACTTGAAATTAGGAAAATTCTAAAACTATTATAATTATTATTATAATTGGAAAACAATAAAGATGCTATTTCATTTAAGAGATGTTTCTCTTCTAGAGTTTAAAACATATTCACATATCTTTACCTTGTGTATACTAATACTCATAAAGAGATTAGTTATTAAATTTGAATTTTACACCGTCGCTGGATAAATAAAAAGCATTGGGCTTTAGACGCGGAGATATCAGATTGCAAACCGGCCCTGGTGCCACCCATTATTATCTGATAAATAGTCGTTTGTGCGACAGTCGATTAGTTCTTGAGGCCTATATAAGTGCATGGCAAACCACCAAGAACATTATACTAAAAAATTATATAAGTTTGAAAACTTCTGTAAAATATAACCGAAAATCAGGTTATGTGTACATGTGAAATCTACAAAAAGGACTAATGCTTCTGTTTAAAATATTTAAGCATAAGTATAAGTAAAGAATAATATACGAGTATGTGTATACCATTCACATTTAGCGCTAATACTCTACCAGTATAAGCCGACTAATACATATACCCAACGATATTTCTATATTTTTGTATTAAAAACAAAATATTAGCCAAGAGTGAAGCGTAAATCTAGCCGGACTGAACTGACTTATATTCAGAGTACATGTTTATTTAGAATTCTCAAGTCAGAATGTCAGAATGTCAGAAGTCGACGACAACAGTAGCAGCAACTACTACGGCCAGGGTCTCCATTTGTCTAGATTCTATGATGCTAGCTGTTAGCAATGCGATCATATCCCTTATCGAATTGAAGGTTATATTAGTTGTTTGGTCTTAACCCGCCCTGTATTCGATTCGACTCCAGCAAAAATTCATACATATTTTCATCTGCGCATTATATGTTTGCTCAAGTCGAATCGTTTTCGACTACACAACTCCCAGAGGCCCTATTACGACGTCCAACGCGAAGAGGAAATTGCTCGTATTAATTCGTCCGTGGTTATAAATTTTATCCACCTCTGCTCGCCATACATTTATTGGAGAATGACGAACTGTCATTTATTTCATATTGTTTTTGATGTTGATTGTTATCAAAATGTAAGTATTATTTTCAATGAAATATTTATTTAATTTTCTTTTTATAATGTGTTAAATTTCTATTTTAATTAAAAATAGGAGTTCCGGAACATTATATTTCTTTGTGATACAATTGGTAAAATAGATTCTCAAATGTCAAAAAGCGGGAATTTAATGGAAACTGGGATATGACAAATGGAAGTGAAAGGTGGACACAATAATACCGAGTGTAGAGGTGAAGAGAATTAAAATTACCTCTTCGCGTTGGACGTCGTAATAGGGCTTCAGGGCTGTTGTCATCGAACATTTTAAGATAATTGACAACACTAAGTTTTTTGCCATCTCCAATATACAGCATGTCGATTCCGTTCAAGATTTCTACAATATTTTCTATACATATTTGACATATTTTAGCCAATAAATTTTATATATACCATACTATGGTGAATACATTTTTAGTGGTGAAACATCCAAGCATCCAAGACTTTATCATCAAGTCGCTATATTTAAAGAAATTGTTCCTCACGTTAAAATTATAGAGATAAGTTAAATGACTAATGTAAAATAGTAAAGTAAATATTTTCACTATTTTTACACAGTCTTTTAAAAATTAAATAATTAGTTTTGTTAATACCTATTTCCTTTTCAATATTATAACCTCAAAAAATGTTTCCCACTTTTGAGAAATTATAAATGATAAGTAGGCTATTTCCATGCGAAAAAACGATCGTATTTTCTTCCATAAATCTTTATAATTTTGCAATTGACATTTTCATTTGCATACAATTTAATTTCGGTGTAACCAAAATCAGAATTCAGGAGGCTGTAATTTTTAATGGGAGCTATTGGGGTATTGACAGGGACAATTTTCAACTAATGAGATGCCAGGGGAATTACGGGCGAATTTTTTACACATGGAAATGGGCTAAAATATTTATTTATATTTATAAGTATTTATTTTTTTAAATAGAGTTATAATTTTACTATGGGTAATAGAGTTTGCTGACTTGAATGTAATTTTTGTTAAATTAAAAATTTTAGAAATCTTGAACGGAATCAGCATGCAGGAGTTTTCCATTTCATACTATAATGCACAGTATGTGGGACCGCCGTTGGGTTTTTATCCTTTAAGTGACCATCCGATATCACGCGGATAGTATTCGACAACTGAAGCGATCAAAAATCATTATTTGTTAAGATAATTATTCGTCGCTACCAGGGATCGAACCCACAACCTCCCTCTCCTAAAAGCTGCGACGTAGCCATCCTGGACCAAGATAGAGGTTATATTAAAGACCTATATATTTATATCAAGTCTTATATCAGTATATTTGTGACTAGTGTTATACTGCTCCATTCCTTATAAGCTTCTTATACAAATGAGATTCATGGTTTCTTCTATCACATGTATGATAATAGGGATATATGAATTGAATATTAGACATTAGCTTAACCTGGAGTATATGTAAATGCAAATGGTATAGTAATTTTTTTTTCAATTATAAATTAGTATGATTATTTTTTTCCAAACACAGAATATGCGAATTCTCAAGTGGGTAAATTAAATCTAATACCGACGGCCCACTATACAATTTAAACATTGCACGATCTTACAGTGAGCCTTATGGTTCTCTATATGCTAGCCTTGCTAGGGAATTAAATATATCATTTTTGGTACAGAATTAATAAACGAAAAGCTTAATGTTGCGGGTATATACACTTTGGCATATTTTCTTTTAATCTGCAAACTATTGCTGTAGTAATCAGCCCAGAGGAAAAATATAGTTCTAGAAATTGTTAAATAACACATACCTGACGATTTTAACAGAATTTGATTTTAACTTAATTGAAAATAAAAATATTTTCTCTGTTACCTGATAAAATATTGAATTTTCTAAAAGAAAACTCAGAGAATTTCGAAATTATTATATTATATACGAGGTTCTATTAATAAGGCGGCTAAAAAATAGATTGCATCTCAAACGTAAATGAGATAAAACATGTGGCTAGTTTCAGTAAAAAAAATTTTCACTTCTCTCATTTTTCACAGACTTATTGAAGGACCCTCGTATATTATATTAGACATTATGTCTACAAATGTTGTCATACAATTACGGGTATAGTCTTACTAAACTTATTTTTTTTTATTGCACTTATGAGGTATGAGAATTGTCACGCGCTTATAAGCTAATAAATAATTATTTATGTGGATGAGTCCGATCTCGAACCGAACACTTGAACTCTCGATGGCACAGAGAAGCATACTTTTCTATATCTCTCAAGAAATATAAGTGTCAAATGAATATCTGACCTCATTTACTTTTAATAAAAGTATTAATCATTGCGGTAAAAGTATGATGTATCTACTCGGTACTACCATTAACTTTTTGCAAATAAGACTATTACCATGTTTTACCCTTGCTTTCAGAACACGTATCTATACTATAAATTAGGCTTGGAGTATAAGGAGGCAAAACATCATACTAAACAAGGTTGCCCAATGTAATAATTAAAAATGTCTTTTTAGTGATTCTAATATTTGTTTATGGATTGCCTTGCCTCTGTCTAACAAATGAATAATAATGATGTTTTGTAATCTGTACGGCGGATAAAAATAAATTTCAATTCCCTGAAGTTAAACTTGAAGAAGGATGCAGCACAACCAGCAATGAGTTTTTTTTTATTTGTCGAAAGCTCCGATATTAGGTATTTTACAACAATCCAATAAATAATAAAAATAAATCAATTTATATGTATTGCAAGTTATAATTAATTAAAAAAAAGTACATTATTTGCAAGCATGTTTGATGATTAAAAATCGTTAATAAAAAATTATTAAGATCATGAAGCCTACACGCGATCAAAACAAATTTATTAAATAAATCTCTTCATGATCAACAAGCCCTTGATAAAATGGGTAAATGCTCACGCTTAACCAATAAATAATTTGTGAAGTAATTCCGTATATAATTGTCTTAAACTCCTAAAAGCTATTTTAATCAAGTGAAAGATTTTATTCTTATTGTTTTTTCATTGTATTAGTTTTAAATTTAAAAATATTAAATTCAGAACCATCAAAATGATCATGATCACTAATTTTTAAATTTTTTTTTTCACCGAAAAAATATATGAAAAGATAAACTCTTTCATATTCAGCAATATCATATTACAGCTCCATAGCTCTCATGAATATTTTGAAAGTTTATTATTGTACTATAGAAGATGACAAAGAAAAAAAAATTATTCTTATTTTATAAAAAGCAACTATTACTCTCTCGTTGCCTTTAATAACATTTAAAGATTGTCTTAACAATAGCGTTTTTTTTTTATAAAGCGAAGTAGTAATAGAAAAAACTTACATTAATTTGTTCGTTCAGTATGCTCCTTTGTTTGGATATTTTATTATGTTTAAGTATTAATTTAGTAAGGAATATATAATTTATATGGTGATTTTTAGTACAGTAAACAAAAAAAATGAGATGTTGATGATGTTGGTTTATGGTAAATGCCTTAAGTAAATATTAGATATTTCTTGTTAGATTTTTTTTTCTTTTCCTCCATACATATAATTCAATATAATTTGTACAAGACTTCGGTTAGTAGTTTTGATATACGAAATGAATAATTGATTTAAAATTAAATATGAATTGTTTCTTGTAACGTTTGATAGAAAATGAATAATGATTATTTTTTGGGTTTGAAGTTTTTTTTTTGGATGGCTTCTTACTTTTTATTTTGCCTTAAACCGAACATTAAACCACACTTGGTTCCTGGTTGTATATTGGTAGGTCTTTTTATACAAAAGGTGTAATATTAGATAAAGAAGAGTATTTATTTAGTAAATTTGTTGGTTTCAAAAACTATAAATGTATTTAATGGATAAAACTGGTTCTTTACTTTAAGTCTGATTACAAGAGTATACGATACGATTAGTTATAAAATTATAAATTTGATATTTGTCTGTAACCATTTACGCTTCGTACATCCTGTGCACGATCGCATATTATAGTTATATAGTGAAAATACTATACTAAATCGCTATCCCAAGAAATAAACAATTATTATTACATTCCAATTCAGATATTACAATTAATTACAAGAAAATTTCGAGCCCACCCACAACAATACCATGATATTTCATCCATTTTAAGCCAGATAAATGATAATCTTTTAATTTTTGCACAATAATCGATTAATCGATTATTAATAGATTATTGCGATTTTTTTTTACAAAAAGACAAGTAAAGTAACATATTTTAATGACTTCTTATTGTAAAATGTTGCTGTTCACTACACCAGAAATACTTTTCATTAATCGGGACGATTACAAGAATAAAAATAAAAGAAAAGAAAACGAAGGGGAAATTAAGGAACATATATAATTATTCCAAATTTTTTTTCCTCACATCTATTCTTTCCTTAAAAGAAGACATGTAGAAGCATATAGGATAGGTGTTATCATCTACACGTGTACGAATTTTTCTGCAGAGTTGACCAAATTCTGTAATTGCCTGATGCCCTGTCAATTGATTACATGGAAAAGGATATAAATGTCTTTTGTAGGTAATTTTGAGAGCTGCAAATTTGATTTGATGTATTTGATCTCTTTTGCTTTTCCCGTAAAAATAACGGCCAACAAGATATTCGGGAAAAACGATTTTCCTCTCGGAACTCGGATCAATGAGGAACTTTCAGATCTTATTTAAAACAACAAAAAAATTACGTCTCTACAAAAATTCAGCTTTCCCCCACTTTTTTCATAGAAAAAGTTGAATTTCCCTGGACGATTAATATTTCCTTCTGGAATAATCGATTGGTTTATTAATCGATTAATCATTTTTCTTCATATTTGCACGATTAATCAGATGACAAATTCAGAGAATATATAATTCTCTCGACAACGTAATTTATTTGACCGCAATGATGGTAATAAAAGACTACTTACAAAAGCAGTCAATCTGACCATTTTGTAACCATGTATTTACATCAACTACTTCATTCAAGCTAAGCAATTTTTGATTACCTTACAATGGACCTTAAAATCACCGTACATGAATTTTAACTTCTTAAGGTAGTACTCTGGTAAATTGGGTTGCAAAAATTAATTTTGTTTCTTGCATAAAAGTTCCTGAGTTGCTGAGTTGCCGAGTTACTTGAAGGGATACGCCTAGGGCGTGCATAGACGATTAATGTGAGAATGAGTTTTTTTTAAAAAAAATTTCTTGAAATTTTAAACACGTTTTTCTCGAAACAACGTTTTTTCAGTCTGCCCGGGTGATAAAACGTTTTCTATCCGACCGATTTGTCTGAAATTTTTACATGTTTTTCTACACATCAGTAGTTCTCGCCGGGACTAGGATCTTTTTTCCATCCCTAACTTTCCATTTTACAGCCCGATTTGTGCCTGAAAAACCCACTTTTTTCGAAGTCCACCTTTTTTTATTTTCTGATAAAATTTAATAATCCTAGTCCCGGCGAGACGACAACTGAACAGATTAATAATCAATTCGATTTTTTTTTTCGGATGTCCTCAAGAGCCGAAATCACCTGGGAAAGCCACGTACCTTTTTTTAGGCGTCTACTTTGACAAATAATTATAATTAAATTATTATTACCGAAACACATTGTTCTATATTATATTGGCTTATAATATTTTACGTGCGATATATTTTTAAACTGGTTTATGAATAATTTTGACGATTGATAACGTCTATGGGTTCATAGTTCGCCGCTACCTGGACCGACCATGTTATTAAACACATATTGTGTTTTTTTATTGATAACATTCCATCCGTCATTGATAAAAATGTAGGAAATCACAAAGTTCCGATAGGATTTTCACCTATATCTCAAAATTGCCGGTCTTGTGTGTTAAGTATTACATAGGCTGATAAAGCCGAGAAAGAATGATTGATAAAAGTATAGGAATGGGTTCTGTGGTGTAATACTTAATATAAGATACAAAAGCTTATGTATATGATTATGACAATATACTATCTATTAAATACTAATATTTCGTAATTACAAATAGGTTACTATATTTACGAACCATGAAAGCAAAGTTTGCTTCATTTCAATCCGAATTTACTTCACTTAACTGAATAATCTAATTTATTATAATAATTTGGAATTCCTTCAATTACACGATGTAATTTAATATAGGTATTCTTACAAACAACGACAGCAACTCTACATATTTCTTGGATAATTCTGGATTTAAGACTTAGGACCTCCGATGCATAGAATAAGCAAAAGAATTTTGTAATAAAGATAAAAAAAAATAGTTAGTAAAATATTAATAAAATATCAGTTAATAAAATTAATTGACATACATCATATTTATTAATTATAAACTAGTATTTGGCGAGTAATCTCTATATGAATAGAGAAAGTTAGCCGTTCTCTCCACGTTTTTTTAAGTTCGAGAATTGATTTAGAATTGGATAATTAAAAATCCTCTTCAATTACATTAATAAACTTGAATTGTTTTTTAAATAATTTATGATATGAAGACAGCACTTCCATTGAGACGGACAATATTACCGATTGTTACTTTGTCTTAATCTATAAGTATTATAAAAATCACTGTATTCCATATTAAATTATGAATTTTATTAAAATCGTTGAGATGTCAGTTTTATAACAATTTCGCACAAACTTGATATAAATTATCATTTAATAGCTTTATAAGAAAATATAATAATTAGAACAACAAAACTAACCATTCAAAAAATTCGAACATTTTAATGACATCAAATATTTTTTCTTTTACTTTTTGTTTTAAGTTTTTCGTCTCGCAGAGACACTTCTTCAATATCAGTCGTATTTTGTGCGAAATTAACTCTCTATCTATGGGGCTTATAAATGTCGCTGGTTAGATAAAATATTTGCCCGATAAATATTTATTTTATGTGCATATATTATAAAGACAATCTCGATGTAGAGTTTATCTTACGGAATCTATATAATTCTTAAAGTTTAAATGTTTCTTTTTTTAATTTTTTTTTTTCGGTTTCAACATATCAAGTCCATATGGCCTTTTAAAGTGTTGTTGTTATATTTAGTATATAAATACGAGTTAACTGGAGAAGAAAAAACCCATCCAATAGGTAAGATCACGATCAAACATGAATTTTTTTTTTAAATAGTCAACCAAACGAAAAAAATTCTTTTAAATTAATTTATTTCGATAAAGTAGAAGAAAAAAAATATCTAAACGATAATTATAATGGTTGGAAATTATAATAAATTATATTGAGCTATCATCGCGCGCGCGGGTCGCATCCATTTTGTTATTTATGAATATTTTATGAAATTTGTGAAGAGAAACTAATATATAAAAATAAAATTTAGTGTGACAATAAAAACTAGAAAATAGAACTGTTAAAAAAAAATTAAAGAAACTAGTGATAAATTTGTTTAATAAAATAAACAAGTATTTAGTTTCAATCACAATCCATTTTTCAATAACCGTTGTTGACAGATATTGATATCCCTTACCTTATTAACAGTTAAGATAGTAGAGAGTACAAATCAGTTCGGCCCGTTTTCAAGAGATGGCGCCGCCTGTTACGAATGTTCTATAGAGGTTAGAAATCTGTCAATAATATTCAGTTTATATCGCTTAAGTTTCATACCAAAACGTTGTCTTTACTGTGTTGAATATGGAAAAATTTGTGTTAACTGAGGAGCATTTGCGGAAAGGTTTTAGTTTTCTGTTTAATTGCGAGAAAAGTGCAGCTGAATCCATCGAATGCTTGTGGAAGTTAATGGCGACATAGCTCCAACTTATAAATCATGTAGAGAATGGTTTCGACGTTTCAAGAATGGTGATTTCAGTGTTGAAGACAAGCCTCCCTCTGTACAGCCAAAAAAATTCGAAGATAAAGAAATAGAGGCATTACTCGATGAAGATCCAAGTCAAACGCAAGAGAAGCTTGCAGTATCATTGCGAGTGACTCAACAAGTCGTTTTCGTACGATTGAAATCTATGGGAATGCTTTAAAAACAAGGAATTTGGGTGCCTTATGAACTGAAACCGAGAGACGTTAATAGGCTATTTTCATTTGCAAGCAGCTAATTCAAAGGCAACACAGAAAGTGTAAAATCGTTGTCATCATCCTCAATATCAAGACCAAAGCGGAATATACATGGTGCGAAGGTCATGCTTTGTATTTGGTGGGACAAAAAAGTGTTATGTACTATGAGCTGCTGAAACCTTGCGATTCTATTACGGGCGATCAGTATCGGCTACTACAATTGATTCGTTTGCGCTGTGCATTGTGAGAAAAACGTCTAGAATACGAGTAAAGTTATGAAAAAGTTATTCTTCAGCATGACAACGCTCGGCCTGATGTTGCAAAAGTCGCAATAAAATAGTTTGGTAATGCTCAAGTGGGATGTTTTACCACACCGCACGCCGTGTTCTCCGGACATTGCTCTTTCTGATTATTGATTGTTCCGATGGATGCAGAACGATTTGGCAGGTCACCGGTTCATTTCTTTCGCAGAAATTAAAAATTGGCTCCAAACTTGGATCGCCTCAAAAGACGAGTAATTTTTTCGAAGTGGAATACTCGCAATAGGTAACAGAAGTTCGGAATTTCTATAAGTAAATAAATCGAAAATATTGTACAACAAAAAGGGAGCAGTTCGATACCAAATTTTGTTTCAAAAAGTTTTTATTTGCCTTTCAACCTTCTTCCTAATTATCAAAGTTGTATATTTAAAAAAAAATAATTAGGGTACTGTTTTTATTTGACTCACATAGGTTGCCTTTTTAAGCCGAATACTACCAAATAGAAAAATCTACTGAAATAACAAAAAAAACGTAAATTTAATTTTTTGCATGGAGAACATCTGTAAAACTCATTTTACGTTAATATGATCTAAGAAGAAAAGACTAGTATTCAATAAATAATAAAAGTGAATCATACATAGATGATTGAAGCTCTCATTTCGGAGCTATTCTCTATTTCTATTGCTATCCGAGCAAATCCAAAGAAAGTGTGACGAAGTTGATTTACAAATTGATTTTGTGCGACCTCTAAATGGTTAGCTAGATTTAGTTTCAAATTTAGAAGTTTTAAGAAT
Organism: Symmerus nobilis; assembly: GCA_027564815.1. Lineage (NCBI taxonomy): Eukaryota > Metazoa > Arthropoda > Insecta > Diptera > Mycetophilidae > Symmerus > Symmerus nobilis. The sequence continues at coordinate 7,423 of JANTOP010065217.1, read as the reverse complement.
AGCCAGAAATATTTAGAAAGTAGTCCGATTAGTAGCTTGTATCTAGTTAATTGCAACTCCATACTAAAAATTTTTGGCCTATGTATAAATATTGTCATATACGGCAATATAAGGCATATCCAGTAAATGTCCATTCGCATAACTGCTTTGCAGTTTTACTAAAATAGTCGGTGTTACTTAGAAGACAGGTCTATGCTGGATTTATTTTGAGTAATCCTCCCCATGTTACACTTGACCTCGTTTTTCGTTCACTCGATGTTGGTAATCGTGGCAAATATTATCGGACCTGTTGTTTAACTTTCGATAACAATTATATTTACTTTCCTTTCAAAAACAATAATGAATCATGTTAAAAAACGTCTTCCTATTTTTTTCTGGCCTCCAGCACCATCAGAAAAAAAAACTATTTTTTTAATTTTTGGCAACTTTTTTTATGTAACTGGAGGCATTCTTTATAAACAATCTAACTGAAATATTATACTTCAGATTCCGCTATTTCTACTCAGCTCGAGAATTGCAATTCATTCACATCATTTTTATAATACATTCTTGTTGGATGTATTGTATATTAATGAGGAACCTAGTCTTGAAGTTTTTTACTTCTATAAATTCTATGGCGGGTATTAGGATGACCATTGTGATGCCATTGTTTGAATACGTGTTTTCTGCATCCTCAATATCTGTACATAATCTACTTGTTATTATTTCTAGTAAATCCTCAGTCCTTTAACTCTTAAATGTTTGTTTTTGCAAAATTATATATTAATATAACGGATGCGACAAAAGCATTTATAATTTAAAAGTATTATTATCTCCGAAAATATTATAAATTTTCTGTTAGTAGATTTATTTTCAATTGGTATATTTAGTAAATCAAAAAATGTTTAACATAAAGTTCTAAATTAATAGATTAATTTAAAATTTGCTTTGACTAATTTATTTAATACACAATTTAATTTATGGGAAATCTTATGATTAAAGAGAAAAATTATAAATCATTAATCAAGTGAATTTTTCACACGGGTTGTTGCTGATGGTTGTATTTTTTTAAGCATACGTATATTTGGAATTTATCCAAATTGCTTTGAAATGGGATATACAAACATAAAATACAAAATTGTAATATAATTTATCATCAATACAGGGTAGCATACCAAAATTGGAAACCATATCTATGTATGATCTAAGATGAAAGTATATACATAGTTCAAGCTATGACTATGGGTGATATAGGATATATCTCAAGCCCAAATTAAATATTTTCCCCCAAAATGTCCCGAATAAACTCATATTATTTCCAAATACCCAATAAATTGTATAATATGTCAACACAATGCGTGTATTATACATCCACATTATTTCTAAAATATTATACATAAGTATAATATAACGGGTTGAACTAATTATTTAATTTTTTAAAAATTTCTTTCCTGAACCTTTCGGATAACTGCATTCAAAACAACAGCAGTGGAGTCGGTCGGGGTTAACTGGAAGCGCAAATTAATGTAATGAACTGTTAGCTTTATAACAGAGATTTGACTGATATAAGTAGACATGCTATAAGAGATTTGTTCCAAGTGTGCACTAATAAATCATAAAAACCCTATACGCAGTAGCGTGCGGTAAACATGTCCATAAGATGTGCAGAATTTTATATTTTCCTGGGCCGGAAATTAAATGTAAAAACGCAGAAATTTACTTTGACAGTTAGGTAAAAATACAAAAATTAAATATTTCGGAGAAATTGAAATTTATCTAAGACATATCAGAAATTCGAAAAAGCAGGCAAACGAGAAATTTGAATATCGGACATACCGACATTTGATCCGGATTTCCCGGTTATTTTCTTCGGACGCAAAAAATGTAATTACGGGGGAAGTTTATAAAATAGTTGAGAAAAAATACAAAAATATCAAAACTAAACTTTTCGTACAAAAGCTCTGCAAAAACTTAAAAGCTCCCAGACAGCCTTATTTTCCGAACCTTATTTTTTTCCTGTCAAAATCTATTTTTTTTTCTAGATAACGAAGCTTTTACTAATTTAAAATTTTCCCCAAAAAACATGCTTCAAAAATCTCGAAAGCTCATTATAAAGGATGAAAGGATATATTTTTATTCAAAATTTCAGGCCGATAGCAGCATTTTTCAAGAAAGGGCAAACAAGGACGATGAGTGCCTTCAATTCATTAAAGTTTCCGCAGAAATTTTAATTTTCCACCAAGCTTCTACCGAAAGTTTGCAATTTCATTTAAATTTATTTAACGGGAGATTAAAATAGATTTGCTAATGAATAAAATAATATTATATTTTAATTAAAAGCTTTGGATAAGATTCATGATTATTGACAATGTTATTAAATAAAAAAAAACCTCAAAAAAACCTATGACGATTTCGATATTAGCGAACTTCAATTTTTGGAATAAAACTTAATTATAAATTTTCTGAACAGACACCTCTTACCTCTTCATGGCATAATGGGTATGGCGCCCGCCTTTCAAGACGGAGGTTGCAGGTTCGAAGCAAGGTGTCGACATCACAAAACAAATTATTATCAAAATAATTTGTGATCGTCACAATGATTGAACTTGAAACCGCGTCATATCGGATGGTGACGTAAAGCTGGCGGTCCCGTGTATAAGAATATAAATATTCTTATACGGAGAATCCTTATGTATTCGGGGCATCATCAAAAACAATCAACATAATTGGCCAACAGCAATGGATTAAATGATCAAAATAAAGAAAAAACAAATACTGTTCAGCGCTAGATTGACTACCTAGTCTCAATCGTAATAAGTCACAGACACTTCCATATGGAAGCACCTATGCTCCCTAGGAGGAGTAAAAGGTATAGATGATGATGATGATGATAAATTTGTCCTAACAGACACAGATTTATAGTTTACAATCGTATCTCCAAATTTCTTGAAGCAACTATCTGAAATGAACAGGCTCATTTCGGCAAGCCCGGATCCTGTGTTGTCATCATTACATCTCTTCGTCGAATCCAAGAGGACAGTTTAAATGTGGAACATATAGATTAAACTCCCCTAAATTTTATTGATAAACTTTATGGGGAAACCAAATATTCATAATTCATATGGATAATTCATCGTAGGATGCTGAAAACTGATTTACAGCTGACAACAATAATGGTTTACTTTTCGGTACTTTCATCTATAACGACACACAAAGTTAGAATTACATGAAATTTGTAAAACACTCAGGGCAGACTCACTCACTCAGGGAGACGAGATTAATCATTTTCAACCCCTTGGAGGCTATTTTTGTGGAACTTTGCGTAAAGTTACGAATTCCCTAAAATTCTGGTTTAAATTTAGTTAAGAAGTGTTTGAGACGAATTTAGAAAATATTTTACCCTACAATCGTCTCAATCTGTGGATACACTTTTGCATTGAAAAAGCTGTTATCTAAAGAAAACATAGAATTGGCAGTCCGATAGCGGCGATAAACAGGAACGTACAGCAAAATAGGCTTCAGTAAAAGTCACAGTAGCGACGCGTATACGCTTAAGCGGCCAGGCAAATAGCCGCTCTGGCATAGAACAAATGATAGTGGTGACAGTTATTTGAATGCTCGATGTTCTCACAAGGAAAAAACTATGAGATGAATATAATGATATGTTATGTTATGGTAGATCGATATAATGTAATAATTTTAATTCAGAATATTCTCATTATTCTATATAGTAGATATACCATATTTTATACAGTCGATATGAAATGTTATCCTATAAACTGGATCGTATAGCTAATTGCTTTATTATTGCAATATTTACACCCAATGAAAGCCAAAGATGTGTTAAGATGAGTTAACCCATCGGATATCATCAGGTAATCGCATTTTAATTATGTAAATAATAGAAAAAATCTGTTGCATTAAACCAGGGATGCACACGGAAAATATTATTATGGGTAAGCAAATATATTTTGAAATTGTTCCTGGTTTTCATTTTGCTTTTCCATTATTCTTTAAGCCATAAAATGGAAAAGAAAAAAAATTATTTTATGATCTATATTATATTTTCGATATTCTCGTTAAATTCTTATGGTGGGTATATCTTTCAAGGTTATAAATCTATTGTTCTTTTAATTCAAAAATGAAAAAACAATCAAATTATTTTTACAATCTATTTTATATTTTCTATATTCCCATTAAATTCCCGTGGCAGTTTTATTTTTCAAGGTTATTGCGGTTGTTTGTTGATCTTATTGATGTTAATTTTAATTAATTTCATTTTTATATGGGGGTATGAAATACTCCTATGTGTTAGGCGCTGTGCACCCCTGTCATTAAACGATAAGCTAAATGATATCCGCTCGATACTCGCAAAGTATTTCTACTCTAAGAATCCTTGTTGAGCATTTTGTGTGGTATATTGGTTTGTTTTATGATATTTACTGTCTTGCTTAGGGTTACTACTTTTGTATTTCTTAATATTACAAATTAAAACTAAACAATTGATAGTTTTTCCAACCTACCGACCAGAAATATAACTTATAAAATAAAGTGGTGTTTGGTACACCACAATTTCTTCAAATGATTATTAAACGAATTTGTGGTGGAATTAGCGGTTCACTCGTAAATTAAAGACGATTAGAATGTGCAATAATTTGAATCGATTTATTTATAAATTTAAAGTTTTCATATTAGTTAACGGGCTGAAGTTTTGTAAAACGGTGTGCTGATTTACGCTGATTTACCTCCTCGTGATATAATTTTTCATTTGAAAATCAATTCGATTTTCTTATCTTAATTCCACTTACAGAAAATGTTTCCATTATAACTGAAAACATGATGTAGTAATTCTACTGATTTGAGTGGGTCAGTCCTAGAACCAGTGCAACAAAAAAACTATTATATAGTTTATAGTAAGTTTTCCGCTAATAGTCGGAAAATGTTCATGCGATACTTAAAAAACTTACAGGTTACAGGATCTACATATCTAATATAAATAAATCAACTACTACTGTTAGATAGGTAGAAACCCAAATCATACCAAATTGTTACATTTCCATCAGCCTAATTCTTTTTTTCTAACGCTGTTTATATACGTAGTACTTGCATTTATTAATAATTATTTATATTTATTTATAATTTTTCCCATTTGTCACTTATAGAATACAGTTACTTCCTTCTTAAGAGCAGAAAGTTAAAAAACGGATCGATTTTAAAAGTCAATTACAGTCACTAGCAAAAACCAATTTCTACAGAAAATATCTATGCTTCGCCTGCCCCTTAAAAAAATGTAAAAAGTATATTTTAAATCGCGTAATGTAAATTGAAACTCGTTTTCATAAACATTTTCTTCTTATTCTTTTTTGCTCGGTGATGGAACACGGCACATACCGTGTAAGACATTTAATGCAATTTAGACAAGAAATCCTTTAGTCCAAGAAATAATGATCATCTTTAATTGTACACTTATGTGTAGTAGGTACACATATATACCATTCCTGTATTTATAACTGCCATTGAGAGTCAATGTGGACCAACTACGAGTACTCTTAAAGTGTATCGTTCAGAAATTGGCATTATTGACTTTTCATTAAACTTAATTTGTTGTTGCGTTCTTTTTGAATTCCAACAACAACAAAAAACTTTATAATTAACATTATAGTTGGTTTACAACCCAATTGACTTTGATGGTCTATCAACATGACGATTTGTTGCCGAAACTTGGTCTATGGTTTTTGGATACTTTCTCTAAAATTACTTTCATCTTGATGGCATATTACTATAATTTATATCCAGTTTAAAAATAAAATTAGAAATGGCTAAAAATTTCCATTGCATAAACTTTAATTGGTTCACTATGACTCTTGTCGCCTCACCTCATTTAAGATGTTAATTCTTTTAGCCTATTTACCACTATTCTAAATATTTGCTGTATCAATTAAAACAATTTTTTTTTGTTTTTTCATATCAACTTCATTTCTGTTATATAAGTTTTTGGTTGCAACAGAAACGAATTTAAATATTTTTTTTTATGAAGAAAACGTTGATTGTTTCTCCTTCTGAATCGCTGGTTCTGATCTGTTTCTTTTTGTATTGTTTAATGTTTAATAATTTTTTTGTTGGAAAAACGTCCCATTTGGCATATTGGTTTATAAAGGTTTCCTTGTTTTTTTTTATACCAATGGGTTCTTCATGTATGCGATTTATGTTTTTCGGACCACAGAAAAAACAACATAATAAGTGAAGAAAAATATATATTTCGCGATTTTTAAGATTGAACCTTGATTCCATATATACCTATTTCGTTATATATACGAGTATTCGTTTTGGTGTAATAATGCACGAGAGAAAAAGAAGAATTGCGAGTGGAAGATGAGGAAAAAACCGCAGCATCCCAATAAACCAGCGCAATTTCTGGTTCTTCTTTTAACTCTGTTTCTTCATTTCAGCATTAATAAAAAAAAATCGAGATTGCTGCATGATGATAATATATAGGCTATTAATTTTATTGAAACGATTGAGTATTTTATTTTTGAATGAAATATTAAAGATAAAAGTGGATAGATATCTCTCTATATGTATAATATGTTAAGTGTAAAGATAACCTGTACCGGCTTTTGGTGTATTTGCTATACGACACATATATAAGCATAAGAAGCCATTAGAACTTTTAACCAAAAAAGTATGAGACACATGCAAAAATGGATTGGAAGAAAAGAAAGAAATAAAATCATTAACGGACCAAAGAACAATAAATACCCAAAAAGGCAAAAGACGAAGATGAGAGAAAAACTGTAAAAAGTCAAACAGAAGACTTCCTTTCTGAAGAAAAAAAGATAAGGTTGCATATTATTAATAATTTTTTCTTTCTTTATACTAAAATATTATTCGGGACGGTTTTTATATATCCCCTTAAGAAAACAAATTAAAAACGGTAATGAAATGTTTAATATGAATTTGTGCTCCTTTTTGACTTTTTGTGGATTATTAAGAGAAGAAAAATTTACAAAATAGGTGTGTCAAATGAGCAAAATATCTATCTACTATGTATCTACTGCATACAAAGGAAAGTATGTACTTAAAAATATTAAACTGAATTATAGATTATGCAAAAACTAGTAAGAAACCGGTATTTGCGGCACAAATTAATATCGGGTAGTGATTATGTGAACCTGATGATTAGATTTTGAGGCCGATATAAGCGCATAGCTAGGTACCCAGGTTCATAGACTTTAAGGTAGGATCCCTGGTTGAAGCATAAACAAATTACGATTTTTTAAACCACTGTAGCTCAGTCATTTTTCAATATATTAACTCGGGGCTTTTTTTACGTGAAAGTAGACGTAATTTGCTAATTTTACCGCCCTTGTTCATGTGTCTATGTATTTTTATCCCCCCCCCCCCTTCCAGAGTCCGCAAAATGGCTTCACAAAAAGGAGTAGGT
>JANTOP010065106.1:0-22251 GCA_027564815.1 Symmerus nobilis | reverse complement strand
TTCGATGGTATTCACCACTTCGTGTAGTGCTGTTTCTACAGACTTACCTTTGCAGTAAGCGTGTTGTGCGCTACATATTATTAAGATATTTAAATTGAGAGCTTCTGAAATTATTGATCTAAGATGATTTTATCTAGCAAATATTTTTAAGAAGTATGAGGTTCCTCTTACAGTAATAAATATTTCTAAAACTATTAATTACCATTAAGGAATTCTTTCTAAAGATTCAAGACAAGCATCGCCATCTTCCAGAAATTTCCATTCACTAGAAGAAAACCCATTTTCCCCTTAAGAAGTAAATAAAAATAAGAAAATGTCTTTGCTTAGCGAAATGAAAAATTCTTATAGCGAAATGTGATATTTTTCCTTTTTTTTCCACTCAAATCCGTGAAAGAAAAATCACTTTCAAAAAGAAAATGTTCTTTTATGGAAAAGTGGGTCGGGTGGAGTTTGTCACCCTTCATTTCGTATTTCTTACCCGCACACGGATGTAAGAAAAATTGAGAGGAAAATTCGGAACTAATACAATCTCACAACAGATCATATATGGTTGTTTCAATTTATCCTCCCTACCATTAAGGATATTTTCTTGTCTATGTATTTTGTACGAGATTTTCCCTTTTTAATAAATCAAATGAAATTTTCCGGGTGTTTTGGTGTTAGAAGAAAATGAGAAAAAATTATTAACATTTATAAATTTCTTTATTTAAAGGAGAATTTTCTTTAAGTTTTCTTATATCATATTTTGTTTTAAAGGCATTATTTCCGAATCGGTGGAATTCCAGGAATAAGAGTTATGAATTATTTCTAGTTGATGGCGTTTATTACCAATTTTATTAAATTAATTGCAATTCAATTATAAGCTTTTTCATTGTTTCTGCAAAAATTTCAAAACCACCTTGTTGTAACCCGAAAATCGATATTTGATGGGTGATATCATGCGTGTGCATATGATTGGTATTTTATTATTATTTTTAATTCATCAAAATTGGTGTATAAATCATATTTTGGTTTATCACCATAAATCAGTCGAGAGAATCTCTGGATGTCAGGTTAAAGAAAACCCGTACTAAGTTGAAAACCACAATTCAACACAATAGTATGTGATGAGATAGATCTCAATGATGATCCCATCACATACGGAAAATACCCACAATTAAAACCACGCAATGTTACCTCCTAACCGATACCGTAATGATATGGCAAGGAGATATACTTGCGATTTGTCAACTTATTCGATTCGTATATAATAATTATTACACATTATTGAATATTATATCAGGAAATAAATTTATATATTATATATATATTGTAGAGAAAGCTTTAAAGCTTTAGACTCCGCCTGTTTTTCCCGTCAACCCAAACAAACCGCATCCTTTTATGGTCTCCCGTTATGTGCATATATCGGTTGTGACTTTGGCAACGATTGCGTGAAAATTATCAACCAGCTCAAAGGAATTGAATTTCGAAATATTCCTAATACCTCTAATGATGATATCTGATTATCTAAATTTATTTGTCTGTATTAATGGCTTATCAGTTCAGTGGTAATCGAATCGATATTAGAAATTTGAATGGAAAATTCATAGAACTTCAGGAATTTGTTATACTATCCATATGGTCATCGCGCGAGAAATATTAAAATTAAAAATCATAGAATGCAAAGGGATAAGGGATCATATTTACGAGGGTACAAAGAAAATTCTCATCTTCGTACGGGTCAGACCACTATTAAAACTTGCCGTATTTTCCTTTATGGGGGTTTTTTTTTATGCTTTACAACCCAGCCCGTTTTTATTCATCTTAATACAAACCATGCGGGTGATGTTAAATTTTTAATTAAAATGAAAATTATTTTAAATATGCGTAAAGCGTTTAAAATATTTATAAATTAAGGAGGAAAGAAAAATCTCATATTATTATATCCCAGATCTAATAAAGGATGGTTGGTTTTGGTATATAATCTTTTTTCAAATCGTACTTTGAAAATGGATCCAGGAAGTGAAGAATATATATACTTACTTATATATTTATTATCACATCCTTTTCCTAGTAAATAAAAACCATTATATCCATATTAAGGAATGAATTATATGTTCATATGGTGTAAGGATACCACTCCATAATCATAACACTACACCCTCGTCTACATCAAATATTTATATATTTAAAACAAAACAGATTCCTCAATGGACTTTTTTTTTGGATCTCTTACCAGCCATCGTAATTACCACACATCCATTTACTTTCAGTATAAGTACACGGAAAGCATCGAAAATTCGAGCTAATCTAACATCATATATTCATTCGAATTTACTTAAATATAGAGAACTGTTTTCCGTGTATGGTCGGTCCTATAATATTCATCAGATTTTGTCCCTTCCCCAGCAAATAAAGCATTAGAATATGATTATAAATAATGTATAAAGGACTTGTTATAAAATCTTTCCATTTTCTATAGAAGACATCCAGTAGATAAATACAGTAGATTACACAAACAAATAACATATAACCTCCCGCAGATCTTTGGTAATATTAGGGATTGGATAACATGAAATGTTTAAAAGGAAATGTAAAGGATCACCACACTATTCATTGTATCTTCGTCAGCACTTCCATTCATTCATTTCCGATTTCCATAAAATTTCTCGTCGAACCGCGGTTATCTCTAAATCGGGCACGTCGACGTTAAATGGTCTGAATATCCTGATAATCCTAAAAAAAAAACCTTCCAAATTTTTAGTTCTCCCTACTCTCATTAGCACAACTGACATTTAATTTAATTTAAAAATTGTCTCCCATATTTTCCATCTAGTTTCGTTTTAATTATTCAATATAATTATCACTTTCTGAATGTAAAATGATTGGGAGAAGATGGAAGCAATGCGATAATAAGATGCTAAAAACATCTTCTATATATGGATTCTTAATAGTAGACAATTTATTCGCTTCAATGCCCTTTCTTTCCTCGGTCACAACAACTTGAAAATTATTAGACTTTTGTGTGGTGCAATAAGGGCGATAAGAAGATCCCAACCAAACATAAGGTGTTTCTATAAATTGATTGTACAAACAATAATCCTCATTCCCAACTTTTATGAACCAACGTGCGAGACATTTTTGATCCCTAAAAAACGAACAAGTTCCAAAACAACAATAATACTTAGTGCCGAGAAAATGTTCATTTTAGGCTGATAATTATTATTATGAAGGAATTTCCACCCGTTGGATTTTTTTTACCCCCGTTTCGGTTCAGGGAATTTTATGTCGTTTTCATCAGTATATGGTAAATAATTCTCACCCTAATTTCTTATGACTTGTTTTAATTGTAAACCCTGATATCAACCGAGAAAGGTTGGCTTGGCGCAATTAACCACCGTCTTAATGAACACCTTTTCAAACATATTCCTAATGGAATCCCACGTACATAATCTTATACGTACTGATGTACCCTTGATATAAACAAAAAAGAGTCTACGGGTCCCTGTCTTAATTTAAGATTGTATTTTTTAGCTTATTATTTTGGATGGAAAAAAAAAATTCCCCTAGTCACCCCATATTTCTGAGAAACCATACCGAACATATTCAAAAGAAATTGTCTGGTGTGGGTAGGTACATTTTCTTTCAAAGGACTTTTAATTTTGGTCGAAAGAAATTGGGAAAACATCCACTGTACGGGGGTTGATGTTTTTGGTTTCTGTCTTATTTGGGTTTCTTAACAAAAAAAATGCAAAGAAAAAACGTCTTGAGCTATACTATTTAGAAATGATGTCCTTTTATTATCTATCCATTGAGAATTCAAAAGTTGTTATTTGTTTGTTTTAAGGGGTAGGCGGAAAACCTGAATATTTTCTTATTTTTCTTCCTTTAACTTTCGCCGGTTTTTAATTAAATGACCATTCATATAATTCAGATTTATATTCGATGGGGTCGAAATTTTGTAAATTATATATCCTTATACCCATATCGTTAATACACAAAACGATAACAATTACATAATTATTTGTCAGCATTGCCCTCAAGGCTTCGGTATATATATATATGGTATTTAGAAGCAGAACATATCCTACACACAAGAACATTGATATGAGAACCTCAAACTCCACAAACAAACAATTGTTTTGTCAGATATCAAAATATACTTAGATGAGAACATAAAATCATATAACATGTTATAATTGTCTATAAGGTCGTACCCAGGAATTGGCTAATTAACATAGCATTTTCCGATTAGATTGTTGGAAGTGAAATCGAGGAGTAGGAGACGAATCGAAATGTGTACAATTGGGACGATAAATGTACGCATCTCGTTCATTAGGAAAAGACATAGGTAATGGGAGGGTAGAAGATATTGTTCCCATATACATAAATATAACATCAAAATTCACACTTTACACTTTGACTCAAAACCTTGATACAAAGTACCTACCTAACGTATACCAAACATTCTATCATAAATACTAACAAATTTACTCTAGTTTTCGGTTAATATATTTATCACCGATAGATGATAATTTGAGATTATATCATGGATTCTTGGTGTGAAGAAATCATTTTCGGCTGTATAAATACCAGGGACAGAAATTATCTGTATTGATTCAAAACTAGCCTAAGTATCACCGTATATCTTTTTTTTTAATGATTGACTCTTTAAATATGCTATACTTCGAACTTCACTAAATAACATAATTCCTTTTTCGTAAATATGCACCTTTCATCGATCTCGGCATCAGATTCTATATCGAGTTTATACCCTGGGTGTGTGTTGGGTTCAATTTGCAGCGGGCCTAAAACATTTGTTGAAATTTGTATCATTGAAATCGATTTAAATAGATTGCCTAAAATACATTCATAAATGAGGTATGTGGTATGGCCGGTTAATTTTATTGGAATAGTTTATTTGTATGAAAATAAGGATGAAAATTTCATTTTCAAAAATTCAAAAAAATTTTCGTTAATATTGACTCCCTTAGAACACATTTATTTTATAAGAAAATGGGAATATCAATCTCCCAGTGGCGTGCAGTTTCATGCGCAGAAGGCGCAGTGCACACCTAAAATATCGAACACATCGTAATCAATTTTTATTGCTAACTGCAAGTATTTTATTTAATAACTTTGTCAATAATCATCAAGCTTATTCAAAGCTTTTAATTAAAATATAATATTATTTTATTCATTATCAAAACTATTTTATCTACCGATAAATAAATTTAAATGAAATCGTAAACTTTCGTTAAAAGCTTTGTGGAAAATTAAAATTTCTGCGGAAACTTTAATGAATTTAATTGAATTGAAATGAATTCAATAATATCATGAAAGTGTTCATTATCTTTGTTGGCCTTTTCTTAAAAAGGTTCGGCCTGAAATTTTGTATAAAAATATGCTTTCAATGAGCTTTCGAGATTTCTAAAGCATATTTTGGTGAAATTTAGATTTTTCATAAAAGGGCCGGTTCGGATAGAAAACAGATTTTAAAACGTTAAAAATTAAGTTCTATACTTAAAGCTTTCTTTGAGTTTATAGTATATTAAGACTATATATTTGCAAGAATAATATAATATATGGATAACAAATTTCATAGAGCATTTTTTGACCGTAGCTTTCGAAAAGCTTTTTTTTTTGAAACCATCAGTAACAAGTAACAATCATTCTGATGAATTCGTATCCTTGGTAACCCGATTATTATATAAAAAAAGAAAAGAATTTGTTTTGCATTTCTTTCCCTCTACTTCTAAAATGTTTCTATTTTCTATTCCGACACGCTTTAAAACGATATTGTCATGATTAAAAAAAAGTGACCCGTTTATATACCGGCCTCTTTACGTCTCTCTTTCCTTTTGGAAACACAAATTATTTCTATGGAAACATACGACTTTTCTATCTGGTTATAGAGATCTTTGATAAAAACAGTAAACTATTTTCTTGCATTAGCTTTGATGATTATTTAAGCTTTTCATCATTGTAATTTAATGAAAATGATGGAGCTAGAAAATTTGTTCTACGCTGCCTTGCAAAGGATTTTTCTTCTATTAGTTTTATATTTTTTGATATTAGATATTAGATTAAGATTATTAGTTTTTAGCGAAAATTTTATACTTCATCTAAATTTAATGAATCAAATAAAAATTCGATTGCAAATTATATAAACGGACATTTTAATTTTAAGCGTTCCATAAGCTTACGAGATTTTTAAAGCTTCATTCTTGAAAAAGTTAAAATTTCGTAAATGGACCGCTATCTGGATTCAAAATAGATTTTTTAACGTAAAAAATTAAGTTCGAAACAAGTTTCCTTTAGACTTTTAATATAGTTTGGATAAGCTTTCTGCGAAAATTCCATATTTCATTTAAATTTAATGAATGGGATAAAAATCGATTCCAAATTAAATACAAAGAAATTTTAATTTTAAGCTTTCAATGAGCTTACGAGAATCTTAATGCATAATCGTGGAAAAAGTTGAAATATTGTTAAAGGATCGTTATCTGTATAGATAGAAAATAGATTTTTAAATATAAAAAATAATGTTTTAAAAATAAAGCTTTATGGGAGCTTTTAAGTTTAAAAGTTTAGTTTTGATATTTTTGTATTTTTTTCTGAACTAATTTATAAACTTCATGCGTCCTGCGTTTTTGTATTCGAAGAAAGTAACCGGGAAATCCGGATCAAATGTCGCGATGTCCGATGTTCAAATTTCTCGGTGCGAGCCTTTACGAAATTCTGATATTTCTTAAATAAATTTCAACTCTTCCGAAATTAAATTTTTACCTAACTGTCAAAGCAACATTCTGCGTTTTTACATTTTTATTTCCCGCCCAAGAATATATAAAATTCTGCACACCTTATGGACATGTTGACCGCACGCCACTGCAATCATTATGTATAAAGTCCTGCCCAGTCGCTTCAGTGACTTTCTTGGCGGCTGGGAATCGCTTGAACTATTTTCATGAACTACTTCGCTTGAACTATGTTCTGGGCTGTTTTACCTGTTTTCAAGAGATTATCTTTGACCCTAACCCACCCAATGACGATCAATAGGTTGTAGTTCTGAAACATTTAGTGCTTACAATGGGCTGAGAAAGCTTTTAGCAAGAATTTCATATTTCATCTAAATTTAATGAATAAATAAAAATTAGATTCCAATTTATATAAATTGAAATTTGATTTTCAAGATTTCACAGCGCTTCATTCAAGATTTTTAACCATTTAATTTTTCGAAGAAGTTGAAGTTCAAATCTTCGAGCTTTCGTTGCGCTTTTAATAGTTTTAATAAGGTTTTTCGTGGAAATTTCATATTTCATTTAAATTTAATTATTCGGATAAAAATTCGATTCCGAAATTATATAAAATGACATTTTAATTTTAAGCTTTCACTGAGCTTTCCAAATTTTTTAAGCTTTTTTTTAGAAAATTTCAATTTTCTTTAAAGGATCGTTATTTGGGTAGAAAATAGATTTTAATACGTAAAAACTCAGGTGCGGAAAATTAAGCTTTCTGGGAGCTTTTAAGTTTTTGTAGATCCTTTGTACGAAAAGTTTAGTTTTAAAATTTTTGTATTTTTCCGGAACTAATTTATAAACTTTCTGCTTCATTACATTTTTTTGGAACCGAGGAAAATTATCCGGAAATCCGGATCAAATATGTCGGTGCGAGCCTTTACGAATTTTTGATTTTTCTTATTTATTTAATTTATTTCCAATTTTTTTGTGGATGTATTTGTCGGTGCATTAATCCTTAATTTCGATCCCTGATAAAATCCACATTTCACTTATACGATAATTCACATATCAAAATAGATATTAAAGGAAAATTTGCATATGACATATGTACCAACTTGATGTGTGATATGGTAAAATTATGTATAAATATACAAATCATTATACCGGAAATCAACAATCTTTAATGTGTTACTAACATTACCACCTTTCCTTAAATTATGACAAATTATTTCAAGGATTTTGATTATCATATCGAACGGTTTTGTGGAGGTGGTTATTTAGATGTGGATATGGTTGGATATCTAATTTATTTTCCATTAAATTTCTATCGAGATAATAAAACAGGACATTAATATCATTCGGGATTGATTAAAAATATTTAATCAATTATCAATTTATTTTCATTAAATTTCATCATGGAAAATAGGAAACTGGGTTTAGACGATTTAGTTTTTTCTTATCACAATTCCCGATAGTTAGTCCGATATATGATAGGATCCTTTATAAATTTCCTATGTTTTAATGAAAATTTCTAAATCATTTGTCTTCGTTTTGTTACGTCATTAAGATAGGGAACGGAAATAAATTCGAAGGTTTAATTCTATGTTCGATAGAACCTTCCTAACTCTCAACTAATCGATCCCAAATATTTATTGGCATTCCTTCGTCCATATTATATATTACATTGTGTGGGTGTTTTTCCTAATTTTCTTTGGGAAAACTTTTCAGCCAAGGACTATAAATAGTTGGAAAATTAATGCTTCCCCAATCGTTTTACGGTGTAAGCCTATGGTACATATTCTATAAACCATTTATCATTTGTCCGATACGAGAGGAATATATTTCTTTTAAGAAGTCCATGGGCCCAACTGTGTATCCTCCTCTTATTTTAACCAATCATATATAATTTATTTTAATCTCGACCTCATAAACAAAACCATTGATCAATCGGTTTTTTACTTCTTCTCTGCACAATGATTAGAATAAACATATACAAATCCCTATGTAATGTTGATTAATAATGGTTATGGAAAATGTGTATAGGGAAAGCTAATATGAGGTCCGAGATGAATGAATAATGAATTTAGTTTTCCTAGAATTAAAAATTGGAATTATAGTAATTAAATTATTAAAATTGGGTTTCAAGATTTCTATAATTAATTTTCCTATGCAGATATAGGATGTAGATTTTTTGGATTTGGTGAAACCATGAAAGGAAATCTAAATTTAATTCAGGATATGAACCCAGGATATGTTAATTTTTTTTTTATTATTTACAAATGAATATAATGTTACAATTGAATGAAGAAAGGGTCAAACTCAAAGACAATGATATCATTTTTCTTGACCTGCCAAATAGGAAATATATACCAACAAGTAATAAGATCCCTTATATCATTTCAATGAAATATACTATTTCATTTGAATTTCCCATCTCGTAAAACCGAAGGGGTCGAAGATTTTGTCAAAATCTTCACATTTAAGAGTTAGGCAAGGGAGGAAAAAAAACGAAACATACCAACGAAGAAAACCTGAGAATATTTCAAGGGCATAAATCTTATGGAAGTTCACCCTTTCTCATTTGAAATTATGATATAGGGGTGAATTTCCGAGAGTAGAAATTACAAGTAGCTATGCCGGGTAATAGATCTAATACTGTTTCTATTATCTTCTGATTTGTTATGCATCGTATATACCTATTATATGGATTTCGGTCGTTCTACCTTATAAGGTTATATTATGGCTTGGTTTTTGGTCGATACGGTTTGGTATATCTATAGCCATAGTAATGTCAGAAACAAGAGTTATAGTCTATGGATATGATTTATATGGTGGACACAATCTTGGGGGTAACACATAATATATCAACAAATTGGGAATGTATCTTTCCACACTTAAACATACTATACTATCTACTAACCAACATTACCACCCAAGATATTGGTTTACGGTAAAGGATTTGAGATTTAATGTGTGAATTCTGTATACCTAGATATGTAAACCTGACCGAAAAAAATAAATTTTCTGATAGTTCTGTATTTCGTAAGAGTTGTTTTTCTAGTCAGACAGACCATATGGCTTACTCATTGATTTTGTTAACATTATTAACACATTTTTGACCCCTTTAGGAATGAATATAGACTCATATAGTCGGAGATTTAGATTTAGAATATCTCTCTTTTATTCCGAATATTCCGAATATTCTTTCATCTCCCCAGTAAAATAGTGTATGGGAGTATATTAGTATATTTACAATTTAATTAAAACCAAGTCTTGATTTATTACAATGTAACATCCGTTCTAAATATTTAATAACAATATTTCCAAATGCTGTATGTGCTCGGGTTACGTTATACCCGTATTATATGGGTTCCTGGAACTTAATCACGAATCTATTATTTTTCCACATATTTATACTAAAATCCTAACCATATTTGTCGCGATGAGATATTTTTGTACAGTTGCGAACATAGAAATTGTATCCTTAACTCCATTCTTTTGGTCGATAACCGAGATACCCCAGAACTTTATGGTTATACTTACTTCTAATATAGTTCGTTAGTTTTATTCCGATAATTAAATCTAAATATGTTATTTCTTTTTATGGCCCGGTTCTGAAACAACAAATCAACATTTAGAGCTTAGGTTGTCTGTAACCTATTAATAAATTTCTTGATTGAATTGTAAAAGTGATATGATAAATTTCGAAATTCAACAACCCATAAAACAGGGTCCATATTATCATTGATAATTTTATGATTGTAATAAAAACCAACCTACTATTGACCAAATTCTATAGGCTGTAATCGTTATTCCCAATAAAAATTTATTGATTACACTAGTCAAATTTCAGCTACAGAATACAATCCTTAATTTCCTTGTAAATTTTGACTAGTATTATTTCATTGTCGGAATGAATATAAAAATGGACCCTCGATTTAATCTAATCATCAAGTCAAGAAAATATTACCGAATACGAGGAAGAGGACATTGTATTGATACCATATTGTCTGGACATTGAATATTGATTTCGACCATAAAAAATAGTTATTCTTGACTTTCAAATCATTGTCCCGTTCAATTTCAATTTTCTTTTATTAGCTCCGTTTTTTTTTCCTCATATTTTCGATCTTATGGTAGATGGAATTGGAAATTGGTCATTCGGAGACCCTTGACATCTAAAACGTTCGATTTTAAATGGTCCATTGAGGGATATTTCCATAAATCGAAACAGTAAAAATCGTTGATACAAAAGTAATTGGTTTCGTTTCGATTTTCAATTTTCCGATGGATACATACGATATTTCTTAATGTGTCTACTTCTTTAAATAAGGAAAAAATATTTAAAAGAAAATGCACTTTTCTTTTGTGCATTTTATAATTGAATTATCGTATCTCAATTTGGATGGAAATGATGTTTTAATTTTAATTCATCAGTGTCATTGAATCGCTTTTCACCCATCACGGTGAACAGAAACATTTCGCTGATTCATCATTCGATTTGATGTATAGAAAGGATTTTCATTTTCAGGATATGTCTCAAGACATTCTGAAAAATAAGTTTTACAAAACATTTCAATTATCTGATAAAATCTTAATCATTTTCTCAAAAAGAAAATTGTTTTTTTTTTTTACCACGATTTTGTTCATGTATCGTTAGGTGGTGGAATGATTGATAGATTGGTTGTTAGGACTTTATTTAGGCGTCAGGAGTCTTATTTGTCCTCCGGTTCCCCACTTTCCATCCTGAAGTCGTTATTCCGGCATTTTGGCCTTGGATCATCTTCAGAATGTCCTCATTTGAGTCTTCTGAGCCACCCTCGAAGTATCCGACCAGAATATTCTTTTCAGGGCAGTCTTTTTCTTCCAGTTTCCAGACCATGTCTGTGCACCCTTAACCCAGTTTGAGGGGTCACTGTTTGCACAGACTAGGTGTATAAAGCCACCCTTTAGAAAGGGTCTTGGAACGAAGACGGGTTTGGTTATCCCATCACTTTCGTCGCAAATGGCTTTCTTGATATGCTTAGAGATCTTATCCAGATCTTCCTCACTTGCTTTTGCTGTAGGGAAGTCCATTGGAAAGATTCCAAGCTTGACGCTACCAGCCACTTGGCTAAAGGAAGGCTTAGAGGTTTTAATTCTCTTAGCGTCTTTCTTATTTGGCGTGGTGGTATTATCGCGTCTTCGTTTTCCACCTGCAGTAGACTCCATAGGAGACCGAATAGCCTCCCCTTCCGCCTTTTTCGCTTTAGGTGGTATTGGTATTTCTTGGCTTAGGTTTTTCTGTTTCCCTTGGCTTCGGTGTAGTAACAGCCGAACCCAGGGGGATTTTAGCTTTAGGGCTTCCTGAAGAGAAAGTCCTTCCTTCCTAAATCAGAGGAATCGTTTTTTCATTGCTCCCCCTATCTTAGGAAGTTTCTCTCTGTCGGACCTGGGTTTTGAGGTGGAGGGTGCAGCTACTCCAGCCTCTTGTATTACCTCCCCAGTCACTTTTGGATCTGGGGTTGGATCACTAATCGTTGTTGAGGCCACTTGTGTCTCTAACAATGCAATGTCCTTTTGTGTCGGCGGGGCACGCCCCACCCTGCCGGTCTTGTTGCCCGACTTTGGTTTTGGATTTTTTTTTAAATTTCTCGTTTATTGTTCCCACGAGTAGGGGGTTTGTAAAGAATACCCGGGTTGGCTTCCCCGACCTCGCCGGTTCGGCTAAATACAAGTAAAGGCGCCAGGTGTTTACAAGGCTCCGTTAGGGACGTATAAGTTAGACCGCATCCTTTCGGATGAATCTTTGAGGCACGGGTCGCATAACACCTACGTAGATTACTCAGGCTAAATTTATTAGCTCGTTCTCGAAATGAACTAAGCAAGGATCAGCCGAGAGAGTTTCTTGTCTCACCAACGTAGAGGTTAAATTTGGAGTAATTGAGACCCCTTTTCCATCCAACAAACCAAGTACATAACCACTTCCCTTGCTTTGGACTTAGAAAAGGAGCATCCTTTAGAGACCCTGTTGGCCTTCCATCATTAACAAATTTCCATCTTCAGCTCTAAGCGGGCGGTCTGCTGAAAGAGTCTTGTTTTCTAGTTTCTGTGCAAGGCGATAGATTTCTCTCATATTTTTTCTGTCAGCTGCTCATTGTGCTTGAGCAGCGATGTTCTCGAGAAACAGTCTCTTATCCTTTCTAGCCTGTTTGGAAATTCGCTTGTCTACCTCACCATATGTTCTTTGAAGTTGTGCGGATGCCGCGTTATTTGCCTGGTTTATTTGCAATTTTAGTGTTCTTCTCTTTTCTATAAGTTGCCATGTGCAATCCGATATCCATTCCTTTCTTTCATAATTTATTTAATTTTCATCAGCAGTAGCAGTAGCATCTAGATGACGACCTACAGATGCTCTGTTGTTCATATCTGCTTTAAAGCGCTTTGTTACTAAGGCATCATTAAGCCGCGCAACTTCTAATCTTTTTGATGTTTTAGGAGCATGTAGAATGTTAGCGGCTAGGATTATACGGATTTGACCCACCAAAAGCTGATGGTCACTATAGACATCAGCACCTCTGTAGCTCCTAACATCGAGCAGAAAAGTTCGCCATTTTCTGCTTATAGTGATATGGTCAATCTGAGTTTGGGTTTTGTTGTCCGTAGAAACCCATGTGACTTTATGAATGGTGCGATGAGGGAATAATGTGCCACCTATAATTAGGTCATTGTTCATACACATCTCTGCAAATAATTCCCCATTCTCATTCATATCGGCCCAGTCCGTGTTTTCACATCACATGTTCCCAGTATATATTGCTTTTGCCAACTTTCGCGTTCATATCCTCCATTAAGATCACAATATCCGATTTTCTGATTTTTCCAAGTGTTAAAGCCAGTTGGTCGTAAAAAGCGTTCTTGTCGTCCAAAGACGCTTGTTTTGTCGTAGCGTACACTTGTATAAACGTTAAGGATCTTGCCTTTGTTCTAAAGCGAACAGTTATGATCCTATCGGATATCGGTTCCCTGTTCATCATACACTTCTTTGGGCTTCTGCTGAGCAGAAAACCGACTCCACTGCTGTGTTGTACTGTCTGCGATTTTCCGGAGTAGAGGAGAGTTTCACCGTTAGATGTTCTTCTTTCGCCACTTTCTTTCCGCTCAGGCCAAGGACTTCTAGCCTGTATTTTCGAAACTCTCGAAAGTAAGGTAGGTGAAAATTGATGAAGAACGCTGTAGAAATTTCCATGATGCAAAAGAAGTATTTCTTTTGATCTCATTCAATTACTTATCCGATTTGATTCCAAATAACATTCCACTAAGCTCATCCCAAAATCAATTCATTACATTGTTAAATTAGATCAAAACCATTTGATGCAAAACATGCAAAATTTATTTTTGCAGGGTCTGGATTGGTATAACAATTGAGTACATTTTTTTTGTACTGCTCTCCCCCCATCTGCTCGTTTGCGGGAAAAACTAATTTCAATAAATCGGAAAATTCGTCTATATGTTTTTCAGCGGCCACTTTTGTTATTTGTCCAATTATTACCCATGAAAATACAGAAAAAAAAAGGAAATTCAAATGAATATAAATATCTTTTACCATCCGCAGATGGGTATCGTGATGGAAATGGAGGGCGGCTAGGATAACAATTCACAAAGTAAAACAGCAACTAAATGATATGTGATCAAAAGTTTTCCTTTTTTTTTCCTTTCTCAATTCTCAATTTCCCAATCTATTGGTTTTGTAATTTTCTAATATCGTGTATATATAGCGAGACATGGTTCAGGAATGAGTTCGGGTGTTTGTTATCCTTATATTCTGTCTACACAAATGTTCTATAAATTCTTATTCCGGGTGATTTACTTGGCAAAACTTTGAATATTAGGATATTTATCATTCCGGTGAATGTGCTTTTTTCCCTCTTCATATTATCCGCCGATGCCACACAAATTTGTTCCAATTGCCCGATTTTTATGCATTGATTTTTGGCCCGTTTTCATACAAATTTCCGATACATTTTTTTCCGATTCTTTTCGTTAGAATTTGAACTGAACACAAGGAAATTATTGAATTTTTTTTAGATAAATCAGACTATTTGCGTTAATTTTTTTTAATAAACGACGCCCCGCTACTGAATTTCCATACAAATAAAACTAATTTTTTTAAACTTCAATCCTTTATGCATGTAAAGAAGGATATCCGTTTTTCAAATTTCCTTTCTAAGATATAAATATTTTAAACTCGGATAATAAGGAAAATGGATATACCAATAATGGTTCTTCCTTTTACATATATATGTCCCAATAAAAGGATAATAATGTATGCATTGCAGAGAGGTTATACAAATCGGAAAAAGAATTGACATAATAAAATCAAAATGAAATAAAATCGGACAATCGACTACAAGTCGAGCATAAGGAAATTATAGAAATTTTGTAAAGAAAACTTAAGAGAATGTTTTCCTTACACTTTTCTATTTGGTTGTTGGCTTTTTTTTGTAGAAGTTTCAAGTTGAAAAGGAACCATTTAAATTTTCCGAAAAAAGGAAATCTTAACAAATGGGAAAATTGGAGAATCAGAATAAATATTCATGATTAAAAGGAACCCTCAATGAAACCTTTCTGAAAAAAATAAAAAAGGATTACATGTAGTATTAAGTAAACAAATAATAAGAAATCCAATGAGAGCATTGAGAAAGAAAGGAAATCCCTTTTCATTTCCTATCATTTTCATTCATTAGCATTGATCCTTTTTTTTTGAAAATTATGTTTTTTTTTCTATCACTTAACTAGGATTAATGTAAAATACCGGTTAATCTCATTTTTAAAATCTTAATAAAGGATTGGATAGGGTAGAAGACATCGGAGGACATTACCATTTATAGGCTTTCCAGACCCTTTATTTCTTTTAAATTTTTTCCTTGTTTTCAATAATTAATGATTTTTTTTCTTTAAAAGGGTTAATCAATTCAGATAATCTTTGCGTTTCTTATATTTCAATTCTTAAATCCTAAATAAAGATCCAACTATCTTGTTTCTCTAAGTGCTAGAAATTACTTATTAAATTGGTTTTCCATTAATATTGTAGATTCCCTTCTTATTGTAATGGCCATAATACACGGCATATAAATGGTTGCAAACGTTTGCGACTTGACGTCACAATTTGTTGCATACAGTTGCATACCGTGTACTACAATACCATAATTTTTGCTGTTGCATATGGGTCTCAAACGTTCGCAACACATATGCACCACCCTGGTTGCAAACGAATTTCCACCATTTTTGTGTTCCGTGTACTACTTGGTTGCATATCATTTATGCAACCATTTCATCCGATGGAAATATATCGATGTTGCATATCAAATATATGCGATAGCTCGAATTTTTACCGCCGCATGTTTTTCATATGCAACCATATTTGCCACTTCTATTTAATTTATAATTTTTAAAAAATAAGTGCTATGAGATGCGTTGTGACTATCACACAATATCCCATAATAGTAGGGGTAGGGATCATCCAAGGCATCCATACCGACATCTCATTATTTACTGGCATGGCACGGTCCCGGCTCCATCATATTCGTTAACATTTGACTCTGACCACACTCCATTGGTTTAGCAGGCTCGTTCCGTTAACCAGCGCAAAGGCCGTAACAAGCATTCTGCTTTTGTATGTGCTTTTGTAAGAACTGAAGAACGCATTAACAATATGTTCCATATGTAATACAAGAGAGACGTATATATTGCGTGTATGTGTGTTCGTGCCATTGTTTTTGGGATGTTGAAGGTATTAAGCATAAGTGCATTTGCTGAACCCTGGTATTAATCTTTGAATGTCAGTGCTATTATTGGTTGCACAAACGTGTACCAGGATATGCATTTCATATGTCACCGTGTACTAGGAAGTCGCATATATATGCGGATTTGCTCTGGTCGCAAATGATTGCATATGGGATATGCGGACATTTAACCGTGTACTACCTCTACCTTTTGTGGTTTCAAAATTTGTAGCCACATTTACAGCCATATCATTTGCGACCACCTTGGTTGCATATGGTTTTGCGGCTTTTGGGACAAAAGTCGCATATCGTGTATTACTCAAATTTAATCGTTTGCGACCATATACAACCATGCTAAATAATCAACATTTTCTCGTGAAGTCAGGTCGCAAACGTATGCAACCATTTATATACCGTGTACTAGGAGCTTAAGCATTTATTAATATGCCCAGGATTCGGACATAAATTACAGATCCTTTTTATAATTGGAGAATTATTATGTGTTGTTTTACAACAAAGGGTTTAGTATCAGTATAATATTGCTTGTTAATAATATTTATTTACAGAATGCGTAAGGCATTTATTTATTAAAATTTTGTCCTTTGAATCCTGGTTATTGTTCAACATCTCCTGCCCGAAAAACAAGCCAATATTAAAATAGAAAATATGAAATGAATGGGTAAATACCTTACAGGCAAATGTCTCAGATATTGTTAGATTTCAAGAACGTTTATTTGTAGATTTTATTATTGACATTTGTTTTATAATGTTATATTCGACGTGTATTTAGATTAAAATCATTAGATATTCAACGTGTAATTTAACTTCATAATATTTCTCTTAGGTTAATTAAAATTAAATTAAATTCGATTTTCGGAAATTCAATAGCAATTTTTATTAAGTTTTTATTTACAATTTAATAGGCATCAATTTAACAATTAATAAATTCGACTTGACACAATTGTTTAAAATTGTAATTCTTATTTACAGACTATAAATTATATTTTTTATCTCTATTTCTTTATATATCTATAATACAATCAATTCCATAGCGCTTGACGGATTGGATAACATCTCCTTTCCTTTATCTCCCTCTAATATGGCCGCCAAACATCTCCATGTTGTTGAGATGGTCGTTTTTTTGTTGGCGGACTGTCACATCGTATTACAGCTAACCCATCCAAATTTACAAATTTCTTTTTCGTTACCACGGTATCGTCATCATCGTACTGTGGGCTTGGTGACCGTTTCGTTGATGATACGGACGGTGGTGTTTGCGTTCGATGTACATCCAAATCGGTTGCATCCATTGATTTTGAATTACTTTCCACGGAAATGATGGGATTTAATCGATCGGTACCGGGAAATTCATCTACTTGTTCAGTGGATGGATGTAACCGAGATTCATTGCCGATACCAATTACCGGCGGTATCGTATTTCGAAACCATGGCATATCATTGTAATTACTGTACAATTGATTGTACAACCACTGACTCGGTTGCGGTATCAAAGGCGAATGTAGAAATAATTGGGCGGCCAGTGCATGATTGAATGGATGTTGATTGGGTGTGGTGGTTTGGAAACCGGTGAGAAAATCACATTTTTTTAATGTTGAATTTCTGGTTATTAACGATGTAAATGCACCACAATTTGTTGCCGACGGTAAGCGATCCAATGATTCATTTGTTGGGGATCGCTTTCCATCCGGATCAGGACGTCGCAAATCTTCGGAATCAGTTACTGATATGTTATCATTTTCAAAGCCTTCATCGATATTATTATTATTATTATTATTATCATTATCATCAGTGAGCGGAGGTGTTAGTTGGGATGAATTTGTTATCGATAGATTCGGTGATGCATTTGGACTAGTTGTACTGTGAGGATTATTGTGATTTTGATGGACTGGAGCTTTAATTTTAAGTTTAATTTTAGTCTTAATTTATATTAAATATTTTCAAATAATTACCGTTCAATGATAAATTTGTTAGACGGTCGATACGGTCTAATGACGTTAACATTTGCGGTGGAAAATGGGCGGGATGGTGGAAAAATGGTCCGGTCGCAAATCTGGGGCGACTGGCCAATGTACGCCAATCTGGATGCAATCCGAAGTGGTGAAGACCTGAAATAATAAATTAGTTGTAGAAAATGGGTCTATAATTTAATATCGGGTCGAGTTTTATTATTAAATTTACTAAAACTACAATATTTCCCGACGGGATTTACTATATATTCTTAAATAAAAAGACAATTTTGCTTAGTATTGCTGTTATATATAATAAAACTAGTCCACAATGAGACCACACCATTAGCCATGCCCAAAAATAAATAAATTTTTGTTATAATTTGACCTACTTTGAGGGCTGAATATGCGGTACAATAATTGGCAAGCTTTTTCTTTAAAATGGAAATAAAATAAATGGGAAGCTTTTCTCTGTAAATCTTAAGATATTGTGGCTTTATATAGTGGTAATATTTATAGGTTTACCCATATCACAACATATATAGGGATGGAAAAGCTTTACGGTTTGCCGCTTTATATACATATGTGTCTTATTATTTTCCCCCCAGAAACCACGAGGAAAGCTTCGTCTTAGTATAATATCGGTTACCAGTGAAATGGTATATGAATGGAATATCTTTATTGGGGGGGGGTTTCTATACCGAACGAGATATTAAATGGTATATACCCTAGAGTGAGAGCTTTTTTGTGGCGCACCAATAGCACCACGATTTGCCCCACTATTTTCTTTATGTAAAATTCATATAAGGTCTCCAACTTATTTCAATTTATGTATCCAATAACTCACACATGTAGTAACCTTACATAAGACGGTATAAAGAGATGAATTGAAACGTTTTCGTCTTCACCAACCAATACCACTATACAGATTATGTTATAGATGGCCCCCCATGCATCCGTTGATGGGGTTATATACAGTGGCTAACCCTTTATCGCACCCATAAGGTTTCCTTCAGATGGGACCGCATATTGTGGCGCAAATTTTTTTTTCTGGCAATATATTTTTTTTTATTCTGTCATCCACCCACATATTCATCTTCCATGTTCGCAAATGGTAAAGAATGATCGGGTGATGGGGGCATGGAAAGCCACACAGAAACATTTGGGGTAATGGGGACGATTTTTTTCCCCCGTTGATAAATCGCGTATTTCACGTTCTGGGAGTGAGGTATATGATGTACAACAATTATGTATAATAAAGAAAGTAAGAAGATTTGGATTTTACCAAGCTTTCAAAAAAGCGCTGTTTGAAAAATGCTTGTAACCGAGGCCATTATTTTAAAAGAAAATATTTAAGGAATTGATTAAATTTTAAGTTGTTCTTTAAAATATGTACTTCAGTTTTGGAAAATCCTAAAAACGAGTTTACCTAATTATGTCTGTGTACAATTTCAGGCTACTAGAAGAATTTGTCAAAAATGGGCAAACAGGACAGCGACAAAAAATCGAAAATTTTGAAAAGTTGTATTTTATCAGCAATATATTGATATTGTCTTGTCATTTATAGTCAACTTAAGGGGATCACACCATTGGTGACTTTGAAAAATTCGAATTTTTTGAAGTATAACTACATATCCGAATCGGATCAAGTCGATCCGAATAAAATTGAATGAGATATTGGCTTTGAAAGAGAAGCATGTGTTAAGATACTGAATTGAAGTTGAAAATTTAAACGCATTTTTCTCAAGTCAGTTACCAAAATTACTCAAAAACTACTGAACCGATCTTTTTGAAATTTTGCAGGCTTATTCAATACATAAAAATCTAGTCTTTAATCGTTCAATTTTTTTTTCGACGATTCGAAATTCCATCGAACCATTCTAAATCATCAAAAATCGAACCATTAACTTTGAATATCCGCCATTTTGTCAAAAATGCATATTTTTTTTACATCGAACGATTAACGACTAACACCTTTAACATATGTTTTAACACAAAATCAGACCCTATATAAATTAATTAAAACTCAACTGGTAATTTTTCGCCGGACAAGCTGCTGTTGATTTTGCGCATCCCAACCTGTGTCATAAACTAATCTACTTAGTAATGCCCAAAAATTTTCGATCGGCCGTACCTGTTGAATATTTGGTGGATTGTCATTTTTGGGCACAAAACCAATGTTTTGTTTTCGAAGCCAATCTGATGGTCTTTTTTGAATAATGACAGGCAGCGAGGTCTGGGCAAAACAATATTTCGTCCATAGAGTGATTATTTTGTACAAACTGTACCATTTCGGCAAGCATTTTTCAATATAAATGTCGGAATTGATCGCTTGGCTTCTCGATAAATGAATGTACGGCTTCTAAATACCAGCCTCCGAAACTGCGCACCAAACCAATACCTTAGAATCTAACATCCTCTGGAGTTGTGTTAAGATCATCTGTATTAAGCCCATCGTTTCCAGCTAAAGTTGAATTACCATACGTCAAATATTTTTCACCATCCATGATGAATTTTTTTTCACCGACGAAATGATTGCGCCGCAGAGCTCGACAACATCTGAGTATTTTTTCCAAATACTGCCTTATATTTTTGACAACGCTTTCCGTTATTTACATTATTTTTCCTTTAACTTCGATTTGTCGTCATATTGGAAACGTTAAATTTTTTTGATAAACGATTAGTTGTTGGTCCGATCTTGTTTGTTGCAAGTGCCGGCAGTTTTTTATTTTCATTATTTTATTTTCATTTAAATAAGTGCGATCATATTGAAAAGTGTGCCAAAACTTATGTTAAGGGTGTTAGTTTATGTTGTTATTTAACCCTTTCGTAGATAGTGGGAAGTATACTTCCCACCTTATGTAACAGCGAATTTATTCAGAAATGCCCGCTCTAATAACATGGCGTTTACTGGAATTATGTTTCTTCAGGCCAGTTCTATTCATCGAATTAATTTGAAAATTTGAAAATATGTCCTTGCGGAACAAATTAAAATAACAATTTTTTTGACATTTTGATAAAAAATTTTTTTATTTTATGCTACATCATGTTGTATGCCACAGGAAATAGCATCAACAATGCTGTAAAATGACACCTCATCCAGCTCTCTAGCTCAAATAGGATACCTCCTAGACCTAGAGCAATTTAAAAAATGTCAATTTGTAGTTTTTATCATATTTTTGACAACTTTGCATAGCTGTAATGTAAAAACATATCTAGATGAAATTTGGTATTTTTCCAGGTCTATAGGGATAGTATATCTGAGACAAATTTCATGAAAATCTGAGTTGATGAGGTTTAAAGTGTTTTGATTTAACCTGGAATGACCCACGACAGAAAAGATAGTTATTAAAATTGCCTTAAACTTGGATAACAAGCTTGAAGGACTAACTTCAAATAATATTTTCATCAAAATAGAAGTATATTAGAGAAACAATAATTTAACCACGAAAGGGTTAACTAAATCCATTTCCATTTTTTGTTTCAAATGATCCAGTTCGCCACAGTGTTGGTCATCGCGAAACAACTTTTTAAAACCTTCTTATATATGATGGCCATTTATAATTAAACTATTTAATATTTTTCAATAAAAAAATTCCTTAAAATTACCTATTTTTTCGCGCTACAACTAGGGCGATCCCCTTAAAAAGCTTGGATTAATATTTAAGTTTACTTACATATGGACCGTTAATTTTGAAAGTGGTGTAAGTCCATTGGGAAAAAGTCGATATTTTCCATTTATTATTATTATTAAACAACATTATATATTTCAAAATTTAAAAAAATTGTATATTTTTCAGT
>JANTOP010064995.1:0-22254 GCA_027564815.1 Symmerus nobilis | reverse complement strand
CCCCCCCCCCCCCCCCCCAGAATTTACTTGACGCCCCCAAGAATTTCCTGAATTGGCGCCACTGTTTGAGACACATCAGTAGAATCATCTGTTAAAATGGTTTGAGTTGATCCAAATGAAATGCCCACACAGCATCGGCAAGGTTTCTAATTGTCAGCCGATGCTATTATCTATGCTTTACGGTGCAGTTAAGCACCATATCTTTGATTATCTTGGCGTGGCTTTTATCTGAAGATGTTGATGGTCGTCCTGCTTTTCATCTTCAACTTGCTTTCGACTTCATCTTTGAACTCTTTGTACCACTTGTAAATATAGCCTGGGCCACCAAATGCCTTCTGCAACATCTTCAATGTTTTCGCAGCAGAATACTCATTCCGCAAAAAAGCATTTAATGCACATTTTTTGCTCAACAAAATCAGATATGGCGAAAATCGAAAAAGTCACATTTGCATGAAATTGAATTTTCAGCAATTAAATTGGTACTACCAACCAAGGGTAAAAAAAATTCATGATTTCACAGTCCCCGCGAAGTTTAAATGAAGAATTCGCTTTATTAGATGATCACAGTTGCAAATGTAATTTAAAGAAAACAATTTAAAGCCCCCTACAAATGTTCCGGGAAATCGTAACGGTCGGAATGTTTGTATGAAATCTCGATCTGGTTATCGATACGTGTGTATGGACGAGCAACCGGCTGTATTGTTTTTAGATTTTTAATCATTTGTAAAAAAGAAATAATAATAAAAAAGACCATGTCTGTTCGTTGAGCATGAGGAAGAAAGTGCTAAATGTTTTAAAAAAGTTTCTTCGTCCATCCTCAAATAGGTATGCTAATCTTTAGGTTCAAATTTTAACTCATTCAATAGATTTACATGCAAACAAATTTTTGTTTCTCCCTAAAAACCATTTCTTACACCATTTAATGCAAGGTTTTCGGTTTTTCTTTTTTAAACAGAAAGTTAAACCCAAAACAACTAGTACGTCTTTTTCATTCATCATTCTGAACTGAGGCCCTATTACGACGTCCAACGCGAAGAGGAAATTTTTATTCTCTTCACCTCTACACTCGGTATTATTGTGTCCACTTTTCACTTCCATTTGTCATATTCCAGTTTCCATTAAATTACCGCTTTTTGACATTTGAAAATGCATTGAAAATAATACTTACATTTTGATAACAATCAACATCAATAACAATATGAAATAAATGACAGTTCGTCATTCTCCTATAAATTTATGGCGAGCATAGCTGGATAAAATTTATAACCGCGGTCGAATTAATACGAATTAGTCAACCGTTGACAACTGGAGAACGATTTCCTCTTCGCGTTGGACGTCGTAATAGGGCCTCTGAACAGAAAATCGTTAGAAAATTGTGAGTGGGTGGATTTTCCGTCTTTGAGACATTCGGAATGGTAACTTTTAAAGTGTTTTTGGCATAGTGACTCACAAATACATAACGTATAAATGACATCAGTTTTTGCTCAAAAAATGTTACAACTAAACTATGGAGATGTAACTTCTTGCTTTTCTGAAACTGTCGGCCTAACCTTTCCCGATCGCCTTTAAACTCCGATTGCTTTCAGTTGTTTCCAGCGAGCGAGCAAACATTTTTTTGTCCGTGTTCAAAAATGATCGTGTCTTATACCTTAACTACACTCATCAATCCTATATTTTATCATTAAATTTCTCGATTAGATCGAAACATATATTTCGACGACATTCGCAACGAAATGTTCATGTATAAGTTTGGTTGAGAATCATTAAAACCAAAGTCATTAAAATAAATAAGCTTTGGTAGCGACAATGGAAAAAACAAGGAAGTCGCCACATTTTTATTAATAATTTCATTTTATATTTTTATTGATATTTTAATTTTTGCAAAATAAAAAAAATGTTATCCGATGGCCCATCCCCGGCGAATTTGATGTATGATGAATTTTATAAGTCCTGATAATGGTGGCAACAATGATGGTGATGATGGCTTTATTTATTTTATCTTTGTTCTTCCTCTTATCGTACTTTTATAATTCTTCCCAGTCGAATCGTCACGTGTATTTTTCCTTTATCCCCCTTTTCGTTATCCTTAACTTTTAAACCATTTCTTTATGTTTTACCATTAATTTTACTACTTTTACCACTTAAGTTGACTTGCGTCTCGGTTTTCCAAAAGCCGTTTTGGTTTTTCGATATTTTTCCCTTTATTTTTATTTTACTCTCGAACCCTTCTGTTCGATGTATTTGTCAAATTTATTTGTTTGTTGTCAAATTCCTGGCGGTTCCGACGTGTTTAATAATTTATTATAGCCAGTGATGGGCGCTTAATAATGATGATGGGCCTTTCTAATAATTCTTAAAATCTAAATACAATGCAATTTAAATGCCTTTGAAGAGGGAGGTTGCAGGCTCGAAGCCAGGTGTCGTCATGATAAATATGGTCATGTAAAGCTGGCGGTCCCCTGTATAAGAATATAAGTATTCTTATACGGAGACTCCTTGTGTATTGAGGGCAGGCCCCAGCCCTTTCATATCAATTGCATACAAATTTTATGCATCGTATACCTGCTTTTACCTCGCACCCTCCTATTACTCAAGAGAGGTACTACTACGTACTACTATACGAAAAACTGCGCAGTTCTATACTGTATAGTTAAATCGTTACGATTTTCCAGAACATTTGTAATGGGCTTAAAACCGTATTAACCCGGCAACAAATTTGGTACGTCTCGAGCTTTTTGGGGGGCGCGCCCCACAGTTTTGAAAACTCTGTTTTAAGGAACATTGAACTAAACAACCACACATGGTCTTAGTTCATGTTCTGTTTTTCCCCGTTAAAACTACGTCAATTTACCAATTCGAAAAAATACTGAATCATGTCTAAAAAAAAAACGTCAACAGTAAATTATTCATTTGGCCAACTCAATATAACGTAACGTCACAGACGGAATCCATATATAGCAGGGAGATTAAATAAGCTCTCGTATTAAATATTTGAGATTTATGCATTGCCACCTTTTTCTTTCAAATAAAATACATAATGGGATGGTTGAAAATTTGATGAATTTAAATATTGAATTTGTTGGAAAATCCACTCGAGAAATTTGGAATGTGTATGGAAAATCATAATTTTCTTCGGGATATTGATGATGCTAATGTAATTGTACGGTACGGGTGTATGGATATATTCATCGTATATCCCTTAAAATATTGAACCCCATAACTGGTAGACTGACTGTATCATATATTTCTTTCTATATCTATTAATACCATAGATGTCTACTCGTTCAATAGACAGACAAATTTTTCCAGAGATTTTCCCGAAAAGTGTTGCTTTTCACCGATTTTATAATAAATATATAATAATGCCTTTTTTCTCGTTTATAATATAATAAGATTATAAACTGTACTGGTGTTAGTGGGTATAATATACTAACTGATGGTAATCGAATAAAATTATTGGGCGGCAGAGGATATTCATTACAGGATTTGGGATAATAATGGTAACATTACATTATCAATATAGTTAAAATACAAATGGATATAAATGAATACCCGAATTATAATAGGGTTCGGAAATCATCCTATTATCAATTAGACAGTGTTTTTCGGGGGGTATAATGAACCGAAAAATGGAAATGGAAATGGATTATTGATTTAAAACAGATTTTACATAATATCGAAATAAATCGAATTGAAAATGATGGGAATTTGGTTATAATCTGTCTGAATATCGCTTAACGAGAGTATATTATATGTGCCAACCCCATCCTCCATTGGATTCCAATCATTGTCTGGCTTATGGACGCATCTGTTTCAAATATTTCGATTCGCTATTTTCTTTCTATAGAATGGTGATTTACAATAAATAAAATTATATTTTGTGGTTTTGACATGACCGACGCCGGTAATTCATTTTATTTTTATATATTTTTTCCTCAATATTTGTATATTGAATATATAGTGCTAGTGCCGAACAAGACGAGAAATGAAAAAAAAAAAAAATAAAATAAAAATTATCAGAAAAACTATTTAAACTGTTGTATTATTATTGATTCCTGGATATTCTCTCTAGCACTGACTGGGTGGCTAACATTACAATGTATCAATAAAAACGGAGTGAGTTTTAAAATATTCATGCAGCCTCCATACGGATATATACAAAAATATATAAATCTAATGTGGTTTTATCGTCGTGCCCGGCTTCAGCATAAAATATTTGCTTAAAAACCCAGATCTCTATATGTATAAATAATCTATATTCTATATTCGAGCTGTTATGTCTGTTAAGTAATATGAACTCTAAAAAGTTATAATAATTCTTATAAATAGGCATATAATAACTGGATAATATACTCTCTGGAAACTAGTATAGGCACCTATTAAATTATGTGGATTTTTTTCAGAAGAAAAAATCGTTTTTCTAACTTATTTTTCACAATCGTTTTCTATCTGATATTTGTTTTTCTATTTGTATATTTTTTTTTTGTTTGAATAATATCGATGGACACGGAAAACAATGAGCCCTAAACTTGTATGTAGCAGGCAGGAGTTAAAAAAAAAATAAACGAGAAAGAAATTTTCTGGTTTATAATATGGAAGGAAAAAAAAAAACCAACGAAAAAAGAAAGATAATTTCATTAATTCTTTGATTTTTCTTCGGTTAACTAGTTCTTGTTTATTTTATAATAGAAAACGTCCAAATATTGAGCTGACTAACCATCCATTATAAACGAAAGAAGGATGAAGTTTCAACAAAATTCAATATACATAACTTTACATAAAATAGGTCATTTTCATTCAATGTGACATAACGTTGATCAGAAAATCAAATTCCCCCTCCCACGTGCTAGATATACCCAAAATTTTAGCCGAACTTTAGAAGAT
The DNA here is from genome assembly GCA_027564815.1 of Symmerus nobilis. Classification (NCBI taxonomy): domain Eukaryota; kingdom Metazoa; phylum Arthropoda; class Insecta; order Diptera; family Mycetophilidae; genus Symmerus; species Symmerus nobilis. The sequence goes on along the minus strand of JANTOP010064995.1, from coordinate 17,370 downwards.
TATTCAAGAGATATAGTACAGGCAAATTGTCCAAAATAAACAAAAATAAATTGCGAAGTGGCTGTAACTTGGAAGAGACCTTTGAAAATGTATATATTTCAAGAAACCAAGGAGTCCCTAACCAAAAAGGGTGTGCTATAGTTGCTACGCCTAACCCTTTGCGGTAAAATGGGTCTCTTACAGATCCACATGTAAAAAATATAATTTTGTGATTTTTTTTCATGTAAATCACTATCAATATCGAAAAGTTTGGTAAATTAGGCACTATGTCAACAGCAGTCATGTACAAGGATTGATCAAACGTGACAAACAATTAGGGAATTTTTCAATTAGGGACGTTGAGAGATCAATCTGATTATTTACTATTTGGGTACGATTTTAAATGTCCAAATTTTACATTTTCTGGGAAATTATGATTATTTTTTCTAGAAAGTGTTCATTTTTCATAGAAATCAGTGGATAAACTTTAATGGAAAAGTTTGTTCCACTATTTCTTCATTTGACCGTTAGGTTTATTGCCATGTAACTAGTTTTCCGGTTTGCAAAGAAAATTTCTCGGAAATTTAAGTTTTCCACAAGATAGCCAGAGAAATTTTATAAAATCGAAGATTTGCTTAGATTTTTTGGTAGGAAAAACGGCAAAATTCAAAACGGCTAATTTTTTGAAAAAAATTTCTTAATAACAACTTTTCGTAACCCATCGTTTGATAAGAAAATTTTTGAACAAAAAATTTCCTTAGAAATTTGTACTCAAATTTCGATCAAAAATCAATACATTTAATTGAATTTTGTACAAATCGGATTTTAACGGGATTTTAAACATATAAGTTCGTTGTTGACGCCGTAATCTTAAAGTATTGATGAATCATGCAGCTCATTCCCTATTTGAATTCATATTGAAAATTCCTACTGGTAAATGTTCCGGAAAATTATAACAATTCTCCTGAAAACAACCGACATTGTTACTGTTTTGTTCTTGTATTGATCCTCCCTAAAATCAGGGGTTGGTACTTTTAAAAAGATTGTTTTACAACTTCCTCACTCAAACCTTCAATTAAATTTCCCATATTCACATTTTCCGATTCCTTAATAAAATTCCGTGAAAATTTGAAATTTATATTACTTATTCCTCGCTCAGATTTGGATGACAATTTTCTAAGTTCAGTCTTAGTCGGAATTCCTCAAATGACGAACCAAATTTCAAATAAAAACCAAACAGATAGGTATAAAATTTCAATGAAACTCTAATGATGCTAACATTTTTTAAGGTCATTAAATTCTGCACACCTCATGGATATATTGACTGCACGCCGCTGTAAGAAATATACTGGAAAGTAATCAATACTTCGAAGTTATGCTCGTAATTTGCTCAATTGATTTTTTATCTCGAAACCTTGAAATTACTTTTTAACTTACCTAATCAGTTGTCCGCAAAAATTGGTTCAATCAAATTGGATGAAATTTTCTTAATAAAATTTTGAATTATACCGGAAAGTAATCAATACTTCGAAGTTAAGCTCGTAATTTGCTCAAATGATTTTTAATCTCGAAACCCTGAAATAAATTTCTAATTTACCTAATTAATTGTCTATTAAAATCTTGAAAATAGGAAAGAAATAAATTTTACTTGCAATAAATTCGAAATTCCCTACCCTAGTATCACTATCTAAAATTCCCTCTCCATCATCCAGACATTTTACTTATTGTTAGATTAGATAAGATTAGGGATTAATGGGTAAAGTACTCAGAGAAACTCAAACCAAGTCGATTTAAGTAAATTGAAGTAAAAACATCTCCAAAAATTAACAGTTAAAATTAAACTAAAACTACAAACTATCCTAAACCCCTAATCTCCTCCAACAAATTAAATCATCGGACGGAAATGGGAATTTATAGACAAATTATGATCGATTTTGTAATCCCATTCCCATTTCTTTATAATAAACCGTACTTTTTTCTAAAAATTATATTCTATGTCCTGGAGAGTTTTCTTAGTTCTTGGTATTTTATTTTATTTTTATTTCATTTTACCCTTTATAGTAAATTATTTGGTCATCCACGCTCCAACTTTAACGCTCGATGATTTTAATGGAATGATTTATTTAATTGAGATCTAAAATAATTTCCTTAATTATATTTTTTCAAATTAAAATCAAATCTCATAAAATCTACAAGGGAAAATACTAATATTTTTAGTATCATTGGTAGTGTACATTGGTACAATTTTCCGGGAAATTTAAAGTTAGAAATTCTCGATATGAAGTCAAATAGGGGATGGGCTATGTGATCTATCAGATACATTTAGATCAGGGGGTCACTTCCAAATTTATGTTTAAAATCCTCTTACAATTTGACTGGAAAAAATTCGATGAATTTATTTTCTAATCTTATGATGGCAAATTCTTTTAAGTAATTTTGGAAGTTTTTTTTTTAAAAAAAATTTGAATTTTTGAAATTTTTTTTTTATCAAAACTTTTCTGTCAATTTTAGGGAAACTTAATTTTCCGGGAAATTTTCTTAAGTAACTGGAAAATCTAGTAACCTGGCAATAAATTAAACGGTCCAATGAGGGTATTGTGAAGCACATATTTTTAAGAAAGAAACCCCCTGATTTTAGAGGTGTCGATTTACAGGGTACATCAAGAAAACGGTTATTTCTCGCGAAAACGGTTATAATTTCTTGACAAATTTAAAATTTGAAAATTTGAAAACGGATCCAAATGGGGGGTAAGCAGAGACCAATCATCAAAAGAGATCAGAGACGTTTGAATTTTTCAAGGCTTATTTTAGGAAAATTCAACTTTTTTATTTCTTTATTGAAAGAAGGAACAAGGGACATATTTTTTCCTTTAGAAATGAACTTCTATTCAACCTCGCGGTATAATTGTATCCGAAAAAGGACAAGTTTAAAACTTTTTCGATCGTCCTTTTTCTGGAGTGATTTTGTTTAATTCCAGTTATTGGTTTCGTCTAAAAATATGATCTTAAATAAAGAGGAATGATCATGGGAACTGAAAATTGAAATTTGTATAAGAAAACCGAAGTCATCTCTTATATCGAATATCTTATACCAATCGAATATTTTAATTAAAAATGCCACATCAACTTTTTTTTATCTTCATTCATTTACATTAATTTAATAATGAAAAAACATAATTGAAGGATTTTTCGTTTGCGGGGATAAAGAAAAAAAAAATCGGTAGAAAAATAATTGCAAAGAAAAATAAAAATTGATAATTAATATAAAAATTAAATAATCGATAATTCTTTACATAAATAATTAAGCATTTTTTTCTCTGGTCAACTTTTCAAAATGAAGTTTAATTAGCAAAAAAGTATCATTTAATTTAATTAGGACATCTTATGTTTTACAATTTTTCTTTGGCTTCCAATTCACAGTAATTCTATAAATACCAATTTTTTTTTCTAAAGAATCGAGTTTTTAGCAGGTTCTATATAGACATAATATATTACTCTAATTATTTAATATTTATTGATATAAAAGATGGTTAAAACTACCAGTTTTAATAATAGATTAGCTGAAATGCGCTTTTTCCAAGTATATAGTTGGGGAGGTAATGGAAGGCGCCATATTCAGATATCAAGTGACATGAATAATAATATCGTGATGGGTTTTTCCTGTTCTAAATCTAAATTATTTATTTGCGATTCGGGTTTTTAATTTATAATTAAATAATTAAATGAAGCTTTTTTTTCAGCGTACTAATATTGATTATAAATTTCCACTAATTTATTACGTGTGTGTGCACAACTAGTCATTATATTGCAATCAAAAAGTTTATTTAAAATATTCGACTCGCTTCAATATAAAATATGGTCCATTATTTTGATCTTGATCTTATCTAACATCTTATAAGGTTAATAATTAATCGTAGACACAATGTTAACAGAAAAAAAATGATTTGTTTAATTGTTTTTTAATCGTTATTATTGTGCATTATTTTTTTTACACGTATATAGTAAGGTGGGGCAAGATGAGACATCAATAATTTTTCATTTCTTTTTAAATTTGATTGAGGATTCATTTAAAGGGTCAACAATTTCGTCTCGTTCTGTCCCGTCGACTCGTCTAACCCCATTTCACGATACTCATATATATACCAATACAAAATTAAATTATGAGCGATTCGCTGCGGCATACCGCATACCGCATCAATAAACAATGGTTTTAGAATATTTTCAGTGAAAATATACATCCAGTTCCCTCATACTTGAATAGATAATTTATCTATAAATTGTCTATTAAGTTGTAAAAATGTGTAATAAATTAATATGATTGTATAATGTATAAATATTGTTGTAATTTTACCATTTTAACATTTAAATTATTAGAAAAAAAAAAATATGAAGTAAAACCAGATTATCAGTAGTCATATAAATGTATAATCAACCTTGATTTATAATCATTCTTATCGATTCTTAATATGGAACGCTTAAGGCTATTAATATATTTTTATTTTAATGAATAAAGATCGAACGGATGCATCTTTAAAGCATCCCTTATGATGAAATAGAAATATAGCCTTAAATGTACATATATGATTAACCTTAACGTCAACCTTATGATAATGTTTGTATGTTTGCTAATATCCTCCTTTCTACCTCTTCAAATGCCTACTTTTCAAAATACGAATATTTATTATAATTCTATTAAATATTCTTGTTATTCTTTATCACGAACTTATAAATAAATGAAACAAAATAACAAATATAGGATAATTCAAATATTGAAGTTCATTACATACAATGCTTAGCATTTCATTGAATGGATGGATAGGGAATAGAATATCGGAATTGTTTTCTATCGGAATTCTCAACCGAAAATAAATAATCTGATTTTTGAGGCCGGACTGTCTACCTTTCTATTGCATAGGACCGATAGAACTTTAGCTACAATGGCGTGTATTCAAACGTGCACAAGGCGCAGAGATCCAATGAATTTTCATTTTTCTTAATTTAAAATTCTAAAAGTCGAAATAATGGTGGGAAAAGTCGGAAATGGTCGAGCCAAGTTCGGGAATATTTGGGCAAAATTCGAGAAATTGTCGTAAAAAATTCGGAAACACGTAGATTTTGCGGGAATGTCGGACATCGTTAGCCAACAAATTGCCGGTAATACTAGAAAAAAAAGTTGCACAAACGCCGATAGAATTTTTGTAATTATGGAAAGGAAAGGTAATTGTAGGGCAAAATTCGGTATTTATTATTGGTACTTGTCTAAATTTTGTACCTTTTATAATTTCCCGAAAACAAATTCCCAAAACATTCCCGAAACGACAAATTTTATAATTTTTCCTTTCACACAATTTGAAGTGAAAATATTCTTACTTTCATAATTCAAAAAATCCGATTTCGTAGGATACAACGATACGATTGCTTATTAAATTTTCGATTTCCATGAAATTTTTGGAGTTGAAATGAAATTTTCATTTTTCAATCAAATAATTTTTAAATCAAATTTTCCAAAATTCAGAAAATTTTCGAATTTTTATTAAAGAATTAAGAATTAGTTAGACATCAATTATTATTAATTAAATTCTCAGGTTCCATTTTCAGGTTAAAATTAAAAAAATAAAATCAGATCATCAAATTCTGTTGATTTAAATATTTTTAGGAATAAATTTTAGGCAAATTCAAGTTTTTCCGTATCTCTCGGGTATATGAAATAACATCGATTTTTGGCGTAATTTTAAAAATAAAACTTGTAGGATAATCCTGTAATTTTTTTATGTAATTAGATCATCAAGATCATCATTTAAATGACGCCACTTCGAAATTGAAAATTTTTAAATTTTCCGGGAAATTACTGAGTGTTTCGCAGAATTTTCCAATTCATCAAAATTCGAGGGCTAACTTTTTTCAAAATTTATGCAGTAATTATAGAGAAATATATTCGGTATGATTATAGATTCTTCCAGACTCAAAGACAATTTTTTGGGACTTGAATATCTCTTCGAGACTGTCAACGAAATTTTCAAATTCTCGAAAATGCTTGAAAATCTCGATTTCAAATGTGATGACACAATTTCAACGGTTCAATGGTTCAAAAAATATTTATTAACATTTTGTTAAATCATGGATCGACTTGATGAGTTGTTAACCATGAAAACCACTTATGTGGATGTAGATTTGAGCAATTTGGAAGTAATTAGATTTGAAATTATGGATAAAATTGATTAAATAAATTACACTAATAAATTCTTTTATCGTTTCCTTCATTTTCCTTATATACCAAAAGCTCTAAATGCAATGAAACTGAAAACGGCTGTAACATTTTCAGGTCATAAAACTCTACACATCTCATGGAGATGTTGACCGTATGCCACTGCCTAACTGGATTCCATCATATCACATTATATGAATTTTTAAGCAGCTTGTCTATAATATTATTACTTTGTCCTCGTCAGTTAATTTTTCGCTCGAATGTAAATATCGTAAAACAATGTTGAATCTTTTTTCTTGCTAGAATATGTGTTTGTTGAAGAAACACAACACTCTAGAAATATGGAAAATCGATTATTATCAGTGGGTATTTAAGGTGAGGTGAACGATATATCTAATGATATGATAAATAGTCCATTCCGCGGTATAAATAATCATTTCAAAATACAGAAAATTTAAACATCAAAGAAATTATTTTATTTATGTATCAATGAGACTAGGTAGTTAGCCATACGGTCATATCGGCCTCAAAATCAATTAAAAAATTTAATTAATTATTTAAAAATTTAATAATTAATTAGTTTCCTAAAAACAGACAAAATTTTGTAATTCGGTTCCGGCTTGGAATGGAAATTTATAAAACATAAAATTCCGGATGATGTCCTCCCATCGCCGAGGTCGGAATGGTTGAAAGGTTGTTGTTACTAAATGAAAGGAAAGCAACTGGCCAATATTATTAATTAATAGATATAAATCTATATTACATACGATTTAAATAAAATTGAGGGTGCTTCATTCACCGAACTTATTTCTCGTTTAAGTAAAATATTTTCCCATCTATAAAATAGTCCGTTGATTATATACATTACCGATAATGAAACACCCTGTGCATAGACATATTCCGTAAAATAAAAACGTCCACAAAATCGGTAACATTATTTAATATGATGCGCACCAAATATAAAATGTTCGTATATTAACCAAGAGTAAAAATATTACATATTATTAAAGTTTAAAATATTGAATAATAATTTTTATTACATTTGTTGTGAATATTTATTATGAAATAATAAAAAAAAATGCGTTTGAACAGCGTTGAAGCACGCGGATGAAATACAGTGAAAGTCCAATATAACGAACGATATAATGTTGGTGGCCATTCGTTATATGAAAACTCTCGTTATATCGAAATTAATTTAATAATTATATACACGTAGCATATACATCTACTACTAACTAATGTTTCTTCATTCAGAATATATTATTTTAATGTTTTAATTTATACTACCATGTTCAAGAAGTTTCAGGAATTCTCCATCTAAATGTCAGTTATTGCTCCGTTAGAAATAATTCGATTTTAATGATCCACAATTCTATTCAACGCAAACGCAAGTTTTTTAACATCTCCTTCTGCTTAATTAATTTTTATTATTTTTTGAAAGCGTCTATGGAGTAAGAAAAAAGATTTAAATGAGAAATTCATGGAAAATATTTGAAAGCGCGATTTTTTTTGATTGTGTTATCAGCTATCAAATGTTCGATTTAATTAAATATTAATTATTCCGTCTTTTAAAGTTTGAAAACATCAAATTACTCCACCTCTGCAATAAATAATTCAACTTCATAAACCAAAGCTCATTTGAAGCTCATTGTATTTTTTTTCCACCCCAGAGACGTTTCCAAAATTTATGAAAATTTAAGAGACAAGGGGTACAGTATAGAACTATACTCCTAACTGTTCTCATTGCATTTTTCGTTCAAATTTCCTTGCACTCCATAAGCGCTCTCAAAGTTCATACAAAAAATAAGGGATAATTTGAGTTCATGACACAAAAATTAGAAAGTATGTACAAGCTTTCAAAAGAGATTGAAAAAATGGATTTCAGAATATTATTTCTCGCGGAACTACTAAAAAATTGTGAAAATTTATCTTCTGATCTTTATAGAAATGAAATCTTTACGTGTAGTATGAACGTATTGAAAATTCTGTTGAAGATGATTCTACGTCTGGAAGATCATCAATTTTAAAAATTGACGAAAAAATTTAAAAAATGTTAGTTGTCACACAGTTGGTCGGAAAAAGAATTATTAACTATTACTTAGGCGTTGTAAGACGTTTGTGTGAATCAATTCGTAAAATATACCAGATTTGTCATCTACGATAACGCGCCATCTCGCAATGAGGTTTGACCGAAATTAATACAAATACCATTCAGCAAGCCGCAAGTTCACCTGATTTCCATTTCTCGTTCGATCGACTCAAAAAACTACTTCGGTGAACATATCTTGATACCAAAACAAAGCCACAAAACAAAAAACGCAGGGTGAACTGACATTTATACCAAAAATTGAGTTCTAGGAGTGCTTTAGGGACTAACATTGAAGACGATAATGTGATTTATGACGAATAACATTGTACTTCTGATTTTATAAATCAATTCCTAAAACTTTTTTAAACTGGTAAGTCTGAAATTTTAGTCGGGTGGTACGAATTCTTGGTGGACAATTCCCTCAGAATCGTAAAATCAAATCAAAACTGCGAACACACCTCCCGTAGCCCGAAACTTTCGGTTAAAATATACGGTGAATCGAATTTTTGGAGATACTTAACTCAATTTCCATGTAACGCAATGAAGATTTCGGTTAATTTTTTATGAATTCACCAACAATTTCAATGTTTTTATCGATAAACGGGCGATTTTGGTCGGCCCGAATTCTTGCCGTCACACAAGTCTTCACGACCCTCTTGAAAACGTTTACACCACCCATGAAACCGATATTTTTATAAAGTCCTGTTTCTTTTGGGACCAACGTCGTACATATAATACCAGTGGCGTGCGGTCAACGTCTGCATAAGATGTGCAGAATTTGTGTGCAGATTTCTTCGGCAGAAAAAAATGTAAAAACGCAGAAAGTTCCTTTAACAGTTAGGTAAAAATACAAAATTAAATATTTCGGAATAGTTGAAATTTATCTATAAGAAAAATCCAAAATTCGTACCGAGAAATTTGAATACCCGATATTCAACATCGCAACATTTGATCCGGATTTCCCAATTATTTTCTTCGGATCCAAAAAAATGTAATGATGCAGAAAGCTTCTAAATTAGTTGAGGAACAATACAAAAATATCGAAACTAAACATTTCGTTCGAAAGCTCTCCAAAAACTTAAAAGCTCCCAGAAAGCTTAATTTTCCGAATATTATCTTTTACGTTTTAAAATCTCTTTTCTATCCAAACAACGATTTTTAACGAAATTTAAATTTGTTTCAAAATAAAGCTTTTAAAACCTCGAAAGCTCATTGAAAGCTCAAAATTAAAATCTCATTTTAGATAATTTGGAATGGAATTTTTATCCGATTCATTAAATTTAAATGAAATATGGAATTTTGACAGAAAGCTTATTCAAGCTATTAAAAGCACAACGAAAGCTTTTTATTCGTTAAAATGGACTTTCAGTGTATATCGTTTAGTAACTAACTATCATATTGTAATCATTGTTTATCATTGATTGTATAATTAAAACGATTAATCAGTTTTTCACGTTTTATAAATTCACGTGAAAACCTTTCTTATTAATTGACAATATTACATTTATATTGTTTTCAATTATTTAATTATTTTGTTCTGAACTATGTGCTACTAGGGATAGGATTAGAGCCAAAAAAAATTAAGTTACAAAATTTAAGCGATTTTCCTTAATTTACTAAAAGCGCTAAAAACCAATTTATATTTATTACGTAATTTAATGAATTTTTTAATGAAATTTATCCACGGTTTAATTATTAATTTGTTTCCTATACCAAATATTCTACATAAAAATCTTATATTTACGTTAAACGTTAACGTTCAATATTTATTAAAAGTGGTCGGTATTAAATACCGATGATGATGGGATACAGAAAAACAAAATTTATTTTAATTAAATTAATTGAAATAATTCGCACTGTAAATTATTCAAATGGTCAATTTAGATTTTCCGCCTTCAAACCACATATTTTACATTTTAATGAATATCTCTTTGTAGATTCGGGGGCTAGTAAAATTTCAGACGGCCGATTATTAATTTGGCTGCATTTTTAAATGAATTATTTTAAAATTCTCATCAGGTGTATCAGTAAAGAAAATAATTCATTGAAAACAATTGTAATTTAATAAAAATTTGGGCCAAGACCACTGATAATTTTAACATATTGCTAAAATTTCTTAACAATTAAATCAATTTCCAATATTTAAATCAACTGAAATAATTTAATTGAAAATCGGAGTTGAATATATCTCATTCTTAAAATTGAATATTAAAAAAAAAAATATTGATGACCATTTTCTCATGAAATTTAAATTTTAATAGGGTAATTATTTATTTGTTGCCCGATAAACTTTACAACGAAATGCAAATGAATTTAAAAGTACCTGTAAGTGAAGAAAAGAAAAAAAAATTGGTTCATCGTTTAATCTAAATTAACTGAAGTAGTTGAATGTTTTCTCTTAATACCTTTCGGCAACTTTTTATTATTTCAAACATAAAATGCTTACATCATTTATTTTATTTGCAAAATAAAAATAAAAAGAAACAGATAAAAGTTTTGTAATAATAAATATAATTAAATATCAAAGACATTGCAACCAGAAGAAAAAAAAGCAATCCGACCAAAAATAATGCTTGAGCGAGATTCTAAAGAAAAAATCTTTTAAGTTAAATCTCTCACTCGCCTCCTTGGTGTATATTTATGTATCGATGTGAATATATTTATTTATCTTCATTATTATACCAATTGTACAGTCTTGAAAAGAGTAGAATTTCCAATTACAATTCACAATTCACCGCAATGCCGGTATTTACCTCGACATTGAACTTAATAATTTTAATCACCGTTTTCATTGGAAACAGTGAGTGAGATTATTGAACATGTACCCGAGTATAGGGTAGTATGGGGATAAATATCATCGCCAAAAAAACAAAAAATACATTTCCTATAATCATTTAATTAATTTATTTCAGATTGGAATGAATTTAAAAAACCACAAATGATTAATAGCATAATTAAATAAAAACTACATCAATCCGAAAAAAAACTTTGTACAAATATTTTTAAGAAAGAAAACCACAATCTGAAAAGGTTCAACGAATTAAAAACACGATTCAAAAATATTTCAAAAATAAATAAATACTTTCCGTTCTCATTTTAATTTGTCCAATCCTTAAAATTCGTAATTCATAATGAGTTAATTCTGTTGAATTGTAATTAAAATGGACACAAATACGAACGGTATTAAATTTGTCAAAAGAGTAATATGCTAATTTTGGGCGCCCCGGTGTATATGTAATTCAATATATTAATATATTAAGTGAAAGGTGGTTCAATAAACTTGAATTAAGAATGTTTGCTGTTTGTATATATATTTTTTTCTAGTATTATTAATAACTTATCTGAACAAAAATAGCATAAATTCATAAGAATTGGGTATCCCAATTTTTTAACGGATAAAATGTTAATTATATGTTCTTCTTCTTAAACCCAACGTTGGCGATCAAATTGGCTATTACAACTTTATTGACTGCTGCTCGAAAAAGGTGTGCACTCGATTGTCCGAACCATATACGTATAATTCTTCAACCATGAACTTCTTCTTCTACCTGGAGGACGCCCTCCAAGGCGCATAGCACACCTGAAATATCAACAATATCGTAACCAATTTCTATTGCGGCAATTTGTTGACAATTTGTTGAACGATCTTTTGAAATTTATTTTCTTTCCATTCTATAATTTGAAATCTGGGAAATACAAGATTTTCTGAAAAAGCTTTAAGAAAGTTCCGAAAGCTCTGAGAAAAAGTTTTTAATTACTATCTTATCATAATTAAATTTAAATGAAATTCGAAATTTTCATTTAACAGCTTTATGATGACATCAAAAGCCTTATATTTTGGTTTATATTCCAAAGCTTTTATTTGTAGTCATATTATCTCTCGGATAAATAAATTTAAATGGAATCGAAAACTTTCGTTAAAAAGCATTGTGGAAAATTAAAAACTTTAAGCAAGTTTTACGATTGGGATTAAATAATTTTTCGAGTAATGACCTCTCGAGATTTTTGAAGCATTTCTTTTTTTCTTGGAGAATTTGAAATTTTGTTAAAGGACCGATCTGGATTTAGAAAATAGATTCTAAAACGTAAAAAACTAAGGTCGAATCTTCTAGCTTTTATTGAGCCATTAATAGTTTGGATAAGCTCTCTGCGAAAATTCCATGTTTCATATAAATCGGACAAACGTTCGATTCCAAATTATCTTTCATTAAGCTATCAAGATTTTAAAAGCTTCATTTTGAAAACAGTTAAAATCTCGTCAAGGGACGTTTATATGAATAGAAAATAGATTTTAAACCGTTTAAAATTAGGTACGAAACTTAAAGCTTTCATTAAGCTATTAATAGTTTTGATTAGATTTCTAGGAGAATTCCATATTTCATTTAATATTCAGGAGCAATAAATTCTTCGGGAGGGGAAGGGGGGGGGGTGATGAATAATAGACACGAACTATTTCATATATAAATTAATTTTGACTGTTTTAAAAGATAGAAAATAGATTTTAGAACGTAAATAATGAGATTCGGAAAATAAAGCTTTCTGGAAGCTTTTAAATTTTGATAGAGCTTTTGTACGAAATGTTTACTTTTCATATTTTTCTAATTTTCCTCAACTAATTTATAATTTACCTGCATCATTAGATTTTTTTGGATCCGAAGAAAAATGTCGAGAAATCCGGATCATATGTATGTCGCGGTGTCCGGTATTGAAATTTCTCGGGTCGAGTTTTTACGAATTTTTGATTTTTCTTACAGAAATTTCAACTTTTCCGACATATATATAATTTTTTCAATTTTACCTAACTGTCAAAGCTACTTTCTCCGCTTTTACATTTTTTTACCCTCGTAATAGCAACATAACAACAAGGCTGCAACATTTTGTTAAGTCGTCATAAAATTCTGCACGCCTTGTAGATACGTTGACCGCACCCCACTGATCTTACCCTGTATTATAAGTTGAAGGATCCGATATTTATTCGAATTCCTCATGATTTGTCCAAAATAATTTATTTTACGTATGTATCTTTACGATATTTGCAATTTCCAGTCATTTTCTAATCCCAGCTAGGACACATTTATTTGTTACTCGATCCGTCCGACTAATACGTAACGTTCGACGTTAAATCCACATTTAAACAAACGCCTCCAACCTTTTCATTGTTGCTTCAGCAACCGTCCATGATTCGGCACCATATAGAAGTGTAGGGAATACAAAACATTCCACCAACTGTACTCGTAATTCCCGTGTTAATTTCTACTATTTGATTCGGCTCCAGAGTAATATTATAACAAAATGTTCATCAATGCAACATTTTCCCGACTCTCGGAACACATACTTCTAGCATTCCACGTACCTATTCTTTCAGGTTTCTTTCCATATTTTACCAGATGCTGACCGGGAGATTCTTATAGTACCCCTGCTCGATTGACGAAGCTCCCGTCCTCGGGGCCGTTGTAATCATTAGCCATATGATTATCCTGGTGGTTCCCCGATGCATTCCTCACCCTATGCTGTTGACAGTTATCTGTTCATCCGCCTTTAGAATAAATTTCTCTACTTATGGACATTAAGGGTGCCCGTCCCTTTTAATCCAAATTAAATGTTGCAAATTTTTCATTTCAATAAGAAAAAGAAAGAGTTAATCATAACATTTCTCTATTCTATCCGTAATGACATTATAAGAGAAAAACCTTAATTATTTCAATTAACCATCATCATCAGTACCCATTATCCATTATATTACTGGATTATATATTTAAAAAAAAAAATACACAAATAATTGGTAAAGTTAATAGCGATGGTTTTAACATTAATTTATCTGGTATTTTAGCCAGAAAAGAAAAAGAAAAGAATTTTTTCCCAATATTATTTATATTTTTAAATCTATGGGTATACTGATTATTGGGTAGGGGATATTAGGTATGTAGAACTGGGAAAGGAAAATTGATGTGCGGTAATAAAAATTAGAGCCGGGTTGAATGAACGTTAAACAAATCCATTATAATTGAAATAATGAAAAAAAAAACGCGTATAAAATTGCTTTACAAATTATGTACGAGTACGTAACATGAGTTTGTATAGTGTTCCAAATTTTTCCAACGTTTTTCTAGATCACCTTCTTGTTGTATAGAGACGAAAAAAGAGAGAAATCCAATTTACGACAACTTAGTAAAAAGATGAGTCAATAACTTGGGACACTATTAAAAGCGGTGCGCTTATAATGAAAAATTCATTCGATTTTTCTCATTAACCATATAAATTGGTTTTTATATCTCATATGGTCCATACTACATATCCTCCCCAGTCTCGGCATAAATTGCGGTAAATTAGTATATAACAAAGGTTAAAAGGCGTAATTATTGAATAATGTTTTATTTACATATCATTTTTTTCTCCAAAATTATTTTATTAGGGTCGCTGCCTAAAAATGAAACATAATTTCCACCGATCAGACAACATTGGGGGATTTTGAATGCAATTAATTAATTTTGCTGCATAAAATTATTATGATTGCATTTTTTGTAGTAACAAAATGTAACAATAATTACAATAAGTAACATGCGTTTATAATTGGTCATTAATATTAATTAATTTATTAATTTAAAAATAAATTAAATAGAATTAATAATTCAAAGAATTTAACACTATGGATAGATAATTAACTAATTAAATTGAATCGTTTAGTATATAATATTATTTATCAAAAAAACACATTTTCTATTAATCCGATTCATCAAACAGGAAATTAAAAATCGAATATGAAAAATTATATCTAATTAAAAATGTGATGAAAAACATCGATATGAGTCGTCTTGAGAATTTAATAAAAAAATTAATTAATTAATGAAGATTATAGGTTCCTTTGATTAGCGATAAAAAAAATAAAAATAAATAAATTGAATTCGAATTTAAAGAATGAAGTCATCTTATTATTATTATGTTAATTTTGTCAACGTTATTTTTTACGATTCTAATGTTTTATAAATTAATATTATAGGAATTCTGTCCACATTTGATTCGAATGCAAATTAGTTTCACTTGTTAAGTGGTTATCGATTAGCTAAACATGATTTTAAAGTTCGAAAAATATTCTGCATAATTTTATTTTAGTCATGGGATGCTAATTCGATATAAACTAATTTTCCTTACTGACATGGGGATTGTTATATAGCCGAAATTCAAATTTAAATTTCGGTTGATTTTATCGTAATTATAATATCTATACTATTCTTCCCTCTACTTTTAAATATATCGATTTTTGATGGAAAAAATGCATATTCAATTTTGTGGTATTTCGAATGGGGGAGAATGGCACTTTTTAAAAAGAAATCTGAAACGTAAAGATCTGAAAGCATCACCCTTTCTCCCATTTAATAGAAAACCGTCAATTCTACAAGATGAAGGAAAACCATCTAATATAAATGGAAAATAGACTATCAAATATGGGGTGATGCTGTTGAACAGCGAGTTATATCGTATAGGTTTTCATATTTGTAACCCCACATTTATTCCCAAGTGAATAAAATAAAAATATAAATTACAATTTAATGCATTTTCTGTTACCGTTATTTTCAAAAGATGCGGTGAAAAATATTCCGTTCGGTATAATGGATACCGAAGATAAAGAAAATTATAATGAATTGTCATCATTATAAATACATTCGAAAGTGATCAAATAAATCAGATGATACTTTGTTACATTATTGATGAGAATTGATACTTATTTTGTACCAAGTGGTGAGCTGGAACCATCAGATTGAAGAACTTGGTTAATAGAAAATGAAAATCTAACCAAGGAGTATTTCAAATTAAGTTTTGGCTTGTCTCGGCAGATCATAAAAGAATTAATTAATTCATTTGTATAATTTTCTTTCTATTTAATTATAACTGTTTAGATTCAGGAGCGAACAATCTACGACCCACGGATGCGCATAGGATAATTTTAAATATTAAAATTAAAATTTTGAAAATAAAAATGAGTGCGGCAAACATAGAAACGTTTATAGGAAAGGATAAATATGTTATACCCTTAAGGGACCTCGGAATTAGTTAAAGAAATGAAATGGAGGGAATTAATTTTCGTTTATCAAGAAAATCATTTTCTTAACTTTTAAGAATTTAAACTAATTTGGATTTTAGTAGTTCATTGAAGAAATGTAAAAAAGATAAAGAAAACATATTATTTTATAGTTTTAAACAATTTATTCTTAATTTTGGAACGAAAAATCTTATTACTAAATAAAATATTAAGAACTATTTTCTAATTATAATAAAATATATATAAATATCAGTAAAAAATAAAGTTTAAATCAGAAAAATTGAAAACTGGTTTAATTATAAATTACCTATTTCACTTTATAATTTTTATACCTTGCAATTACAAATATAGAATCAAGCAAAACAATGATCGATTTAAATTTCTGCTTTGGTAACAACAAACAAATATTTAAATTAATTTTAGAACTAATTGCTTAAAAATAAGTCAGAAAAAATCGGTGAAAGATCAGAATGAATCTTTTGATAAGTCGGGGAACAAGTTGGAGAATGTCATGCAAATTCTGGGAGATGTCGGGGATGGAAAAATTCGGGAGCGACTGGAAACGACGGGAAAAGAAACTTGGAAAAATAAGGAAGGAGGTGGAAAAAGGTTTGAAAGTTTCGCAGCTTCGGTTTTATACTTGTTCTGATCTTTCTATATTTTTTTACGATTTCTCCAAACTTCTACCAACTAATTTTCCAAAATTCGTTCTAACGCGTTCCATATGTTACTCGGTATTTTCGGACTTTTCTTCTATAAACTCATGTGATTTTTTATCAATTCTACAGGACTTGACCCGACAATCTCATGTTTTTAATTATTCCTGACCTTTTAATACTGTCGTCTAACTTTTCTGTTCATCCAACTACTTTCTTGAATATATAAAACGTTCTCCCCGTGTTTTTGACAACTTTCAACTTTTCCGGACTTTCTCGTACTTTTCTAGCGCTAACTTAACTTTAAGTGACTTTTACAGACCTTTTCCTGTCTTTCATACATCCTTACGTTTTCGTCCAGCCTTTTCATATTTTACCACAGTTCGTAGGTTGTTAACCGGTT
>JANTOP010064884.1:0-22274 GCA_027564815.1 Symmerus nobilis | reverse complement strand
AACAACATTTAGAATTTTCTCTAATAAAAATTTTCTAAATAATTGAAAAGCTTACTGAGAGCTTTTAATTAAATTTAAAGTTGATATATATGAAATATGTTTTATTATAATATTTATTTGAATAATGTTCAAGGTTTTCCTTCAAAAGCTCTAACTAAAAACTTAAAAGCTCATTGAAAGCTTTTGATTCGAGATCTGATTTTATACGATTTTAAATCTGTTTTCCATTCCTTTCAATTATTCTATTAATTGAAATGAAATATTTTAAACAAAAATTTGCCTCGTAAAAGTTGCCTTGAAAACCTTGAATTTTATGAAATTTCTGAATTTGAATTAAATTTTGCAATGAAAGTTACATATTCTTATGACTATGACTTGTGGCAAATTAGATATATATTTACTATATTTTTTTAGGAATTTTTAAACGCAATGGGGGTTACCTAATTTGGAACAAATCAATTTTCTTTAAATTAAACGACATTTTAATCCCGATGTATCGAGGAAGAAAATGTCTAATTTTCATTTTATGATAAGAAAATGAGATATTCGATTATATTACGATTCGATGACAAATCAATTTCTGAACAGGATTAAATTATAATAATAATCGAATGATAGAATTTCCTAGAAATTAATATTATTAAAGGAAAAGAGGTGACAAATAACCATAGTTACTCCCTTCCGTATTTCGAATGATTATTATTAGGGAATCTATGTAAATCATCCGGTCCAATCACCAAATTTTATGGTAATAAAAAATAATTATAACGATTAAAGTAAAGTTATAATCCATAATCCAATATAAAAATATCCAAATTTACCAATTCTGCCAGAATACAGATTAGATTATATTTAGAGATTAGTAACTACAGTAGAGAGAACTCGAGAAATCTCCTTCCATTCGACCGAATGTTTTAAAAAAAATTTTCCCTAATTCTTGAAATAAAAGTCTGTTCCTTTTTATAAATAAAATGGACCACGGTATCACGGTATCCCACACACGTGATTATTATAAATATTTTTAAGTAACCTTGAGAATATCTCGTTGAATTATAATATTTTCTGATTTATTATTCATTCAATATCAATTTTATTTCGAGGAATTTATTATTGGCAATTTTGCGAAATTTTACTGATCGAAATTTATTTAGAAAATTCTCTAGAAATTTTATTTTCAATCCTAAGAAATCTGGAGACTCGAGACTATTTTCAGCAAATATTGTTTCGCAGAAAAATGTTATTTTGCAAAATATTACAAACAAATTTCAAATTATTTTTCTGTAGGATGTAGGTTAGAGTATCGCCATAATAATAATAATAAAAAGTTAATAAACGTAAAACTTTTGTTCATTTTCCACCTTTATTTTCAAAAAGGATATAAAGCGATTACATAAAATAAAAGTGGAATTTTTATATTCATTTTATTGTAAAAGGACAACCATTATGTTGTTCTTTTCCCTACCATATAACTCCTGAACTATACAAAACATCATTATTCATATCAAATTTTCACTTCATATATTACAAGGATATATATAATTTGAATTGTAATTTTCCTTTGTACATAACAATGATTTTTTATTTATTGGGAGAGCTTTTTAATTTAATTGAAAATCATGAAAAAAAATGTGAGAAAAATGGGAAGCTCTACCACTACAAATTATTTTTTAAAAAAAAAGGACCATTCATTCATATAGACAGTTTAACAGTCATTGTAGTTTCCTTTCATCCTAGGGGTTTCGTCATTTTATTCATTAAATTTGTAAGTGAAATTGTACACGTGTTTTTTTAAATACAGAAAAAAATATCCCAGGGTGGTGGAAATTGTGAAATATTTTTCACAGTACAGTGCCCGTA
Organism: Symmerus nobilis; assembly: GCA_027564815.1. NCBI lineage: Eukaryota > Metazoa > Arthropoda > Insecta > Diptera > Mycetophilidae > Symmerus > Symmerus nobilis. The sequence continues at coordinate 20,417 of JANTOP010064884.1, read as the reverse complement.
AAAGAAAATTATTGCTTCAACATTGTACAATATTCGATATAATTTATCAACAAATCCATGTCCCAATTTCTCTGTCAGTTAATGTTAATTCTAATTCATATTTCATTTTTAAAAAAATGAAAATGAAAAATCATTTTCATCCAAAAAACGTTCAACGTTCCTCGGGCCAGCCGAAATAAAAAAACATTTATAATAATGACAAATTTTCATTTTCATCATATTAATATTAACACATCCTGGTATCCAACCTTTTTACACCAATTTGTATGTAGCCCGGGTTGATGAAAAAATTCTGTATAAAATCCCATATTTTCCCGGGGTAACTTTCCCTCAACAAACTTGATTTAATGAATTTTCTGAACGTAAAAACATTTTTCATAAAATGTCGTCAACTTCAAAATTAATAATTAGTCAAATGAAGATATACAAGAAAATCCAATTTTTAATCATTATTGAAACTAAAAAATTTGAAACGGTTTTTGAGGAAAATTAAATCTAGAACGAAGAAAATGGTATTCTTTATAAATACATATGGTTTTTCCTCAATTCCGTACCCAAAGAAATTTTCTAATTTTACGATAATCATAACCTGCATAACCGCAATTAAAATGAAAATTTAATTGGAAGGAAAGTCAATTCGGATATACTCTTTCTACCTAATATCCGAGTTTCATTTGAATAAATTTTCGGTAGAATTTTCGAACCTTTCAATCAAATGTTCACAAAGCTGGTTAAATGAAAGGAATTTGAAACAATCCCAAATCAATGAATCTGGTCTGTGTGATTCAAAACCATGGTAATCTGAAAATTACCTAAATAATACGCATTGTTAATAATGCCATTGGGAGTATATGTTATTAAATTGGACATCAAAAACATGATATTTTACATATTTCTGTCAAAAACATGTTCAAAATTAGAGAGCGAATGGAATTTAGTATTTTGTAATGTAACTTGAAGCAACATTAATAAGAAAATAATTTGTTGGTTGTGGGAAAGGAAAGGGTAATACTCCCAATGGGTTCTTACATGACGGTTTTCATAAAATTGAAAATCAAAAATGAAAGAGTAATTATTACTTATAAATTAATAATTTCCAGTTTTTAAGAAGGTCGTTGTCAAGAAATATCCCCCCACTCAAACCGGTATTTTATAATTCCAATCAAACTTTATATCATTTGAAAGTAGCTAGTAGCTACCAAAATGTTGACAATATAATCAATATTTTATAAAAAATAACCGAGTTGAAATTTAACTTAAATAAAAATTGATTAAAGAGTTAGGAAGGATTTGATTAGGCAGGCACATTAATAAATGGTTGAATATTATTCAATGGAAATTTAGCCGTCAATAGATGAAAGTAAAATCTGTTTGTAATTTAGAAATCATGAGTCTAATTTGTCATGAATGTATTAATGAATTGGGTTGTAAATTGGTCAATTCATAAATCATAATTCGTGTAAATCTTATTTCATTCATCTATTCTCAAAACAGGTGTTTTTCTAATTTAAGAAAAAAATTCTGGGTCACTCTCCAAGAGAGAGAAATTTTTTGGGTCCAAATGGTTTTTGGGAAAACCTGCAAGAGAAATAAATTTTTGATAGAAAAAAAAGTTCGAGTCACTCTGCGAGAGAATAAAATTTTTGTGTAAAAAAAGTTTTGGGTAACCCTGTAAGAGAAAAAAATTTGGGGTCACCCTGCAAGAAATAAAATTTTAGGTCAAAAATTTTTTTGTGAAACCTATAAGAAAAAAATTTTGAGTCACCCTGTAATAAATGAAATTTTGGGTCACCCTGTACGAGAAAAAAATTTTTGAGAGAAAAAAATGTTGAGTCATCCTGTGAGAGTATAAAATTTTTGAGCAATAACATGTTTTGGGTAACCCAGTAAGAGAAAAAAAATTGGGGTCACCCAGCAAGAAATAAAATTTTGAGTTACCCTGTAAGAGAAAACAAATTTTTGAGTAAAAAAATTTTTTGGATAACCTATACGAAAAAAATTTTGAGTCACCCTGCAAGAAATAAAATTTTGGGACACCCTGTTAGAGAAAACAAATTTTGAGAAAACCACTTTTTGGGTCACCCTTTAAGAGAGAATACAATTTTGTGAGTAACAAAATTTTTTGGGTAACCTTGTGAGAAAAAAAATTTTGGGTCGCCCTGTAAGAGAGAAAAAAATTATCGAGGAACAATTTTTGGGTCACCCTGTAAAAGAAAGACTTTTTTTGGGTCACCCTGCAATAGAAAAAATTGTCTTCAGTATTTGGCATCTGCACACTTCACCTGCATTTCCTACCTCAATTTAACTGGTTTTGACATCTTCAAATAGGGTGGGCGTGAGCGCCTACCCTTCATGATCCGTAGAAACATACACGAGTTAAAATGAGTTGAAATATAGAGAATCATTGTTACCGAGTTTCTCGAATTTATTAACGACTTTGTCTCACTTATAGAGACTCGTTATCATATTTTCCAATTACTCAGCTTCTGCAAAGTCGGCAATATTTGGAGATTTAACGAGCTTATCAATTTAGGTTCAATATGGGATTTTAATAGAATTATTAAGACATGACCATAGAGGTAGGGTAAACTTACAGAGGATTTTCCTATAATTCTAGTGAAATTTACTACATAGGTCAGTGATGGAGGACCTATGACCCGCGGGTCAGACACTGACCCACACGTGGATTATTATTTATAACATAAAAGAGAGAACAGACAGTCAAAAATATTAAAAAATAATGTATATGTTCAATGTGTGTGTTTAACTATAGTTAAATTTAAATTTAAATGTCAAATTTTCGGTAAAAGCTCTGTGGAAAATTTATAACTCTAACAAAGCAAGCATTACATTTAAGATTTAAATTAATTTATTTTGATATCATTTTTACACCAAATTAATTTATTACGTTTTAACGACTTTTCCCCGCCTATTCTATACATTTTCCCAATTTCATATCGACTTTTCGAAAATGTAACAATTTCTCCCCGACCTTTTCTCTAAATTCTAACGAATTTTGGCTGTAAAAAAACCTGAAATATCAAAGATTGTAGTCAAATTGAAAATGTGATAGAATAAAGTAATAAACGTCTAGAAATAGCAGGCGAAAAGACAGATTAAAGTAATAAAGTGAAGAATGAGTCAGAAGAAATTCTGAGAAAAATCCAGGAAAATCTTACAAAATCAGTTCCTATTACCCAGAAAACATAGTTCAGTATAAATCAGGGAAAGTTATACAAAATTAACTAAATTTAGATAAAATACGAAGTTTTTGACAAAAGCTTTATCAAACCATTGTAAGCTTAAGTTTCGAATTTAATTTTTTGTCTTTTCAAAATCTATTTTATATCCAGATAACGGTCCTTATCGGAATTTCAAATTATCCCAAAATTGACCTTCAAAAATCCAGAAAGCTCTTAGAAAGCTTAATTTTAAATGTAATTTCATATCTAATCTTTTGAAAAGCTACTACACGAGCTGCCAATTGCAAATCTTTGACATTTTTCTAAAGAATATTAGTCAATTCTGCACACCTTTTGGAGATGTTGACCGCAGGCCATTGCTCCCCCTCCCTCTTTCCCCACCAGTGACGCCACTGACTTAGTGACCCACAAGCGTGTACTAAGAACATGATGAACAAAATTTGACCCACTTCTCAAAAAGGTTCGCCATCACTGACATAGGTACTAGAATTTCAGATATTTCAATAATCAATTCGTAAAAATTACTAAATTACGCAAAATCCCAAAATTCATAAATTTGAAATTCAGAAATTACATAAAATTCAAGGTTTTTGCTTGTGTTCTGGCGACTGTTATGAAGCTTTTGTCTACAAAATTTATATCAGAATAAATGAAAGGAATGGAAAACACATTTCAAAACATTAAAAGTATACTAGAACTGTAAGCTTTCTTTGATCTTTTCAGTTTTCACTAAGCTTTTAAGCGATAATTTCAAATTTGGTTCAAATTGAATTAATCGAATAGAAAATAAACTACAGTAAAGCTTTCAGTACTCTTGTCTATTATCTAAAATAAAAAGCTGCAATTGAGTTTTTAGGTTTTTAATGAGTTTTTGAAGGAAAATTTCAAATGTAATGAATAAAATAAGGAATATATAAAAAAATATGTCATTTTAAAGCTCTCAGTTGAAAAGCTTTTGCTGAAAAGTTTTAAAATACACCGGTTTCTCGAATTACGCGGTTTAAAATTTTATAATAAAATGGATTGAAAAAAGTCTCACAAACATTAATTAAAGATTAAACCAAAAAATTGCAGCTAAATGAATACTGGGAAAGCATCACGCCAGAAATAGTAGATAAATAGCTGTATATTTTCGTCCACCGGAAACCTTAGACTTAGAGCCTTAGACTTGATATGCTAGGTGCCCAATGACCTTAAGAAAACAACTTTTTAAATTTTTCTTTTTCTTAAACAAAAATTGCCTTCTAGACAGCGAGAAAACATTAAGTAGACATATATTATCGCTTATTTATGGAAAGAGTGTTATATTAAATAAATAAATAAATAAATAAATATTAGTTAGTACGTATCACTAACGCCTTACCCCAATAAACATTAATTTGTCTTGAGATAATCTTAAAATTATCGATCGAGAAGAATCGTAAACATTTTAGGTGAATAATTTTCACAATTTAGGGTGGATCGCCCATAAAATAATGATTTACCGGAGAATGTCCCAAATGTTTCGTAAATTGGTTTAATAGTAGTCTTGTGGCTATAGTCTTATGTTAGTCTTAAGAACGGCCTTACATCAGTTAATTCAATTGAACAATTTACAGAATTCAATGAAGCTGTCTTAGAATGGACTTAAAACAATACGTTTAATATATCCTTGCGATGATTCATCTAAAATAAATTTATTAATTATTGTAATTTTATATGTTATAAAATAAAAAACCTATTTTTGATTTCAAATTGGTATTTTTATTCAAAATTCAGCTTAATTTTTTTCAGTACAATAAGTATAAAATATATCTAATTAACTAGGATGGGTACTGGCAGATAGGTACTGCGGTTATTCGCCAAATTAGGACGTCTATCTGAAAAATTTTGGAAAATTTATTAAAAAATTAAAAAATTAAGTTCTTTCTAACTATGTTTTGTTTAATATTTGATCAAAATTCGATTTTCTTGACTTTTATATAAATGTACCGATTTTCATATTGATTCCAGCCATAGGGAAAGTCGAAGATTTTCCGATTTCTAAGTTGTCCATTGAAATTTGTCCAATCTTCTATTTTATTTAGTTAAAAAAGGAAGTTGTTTCCTCAAAATATTTTTAATTTGAATTTAATTATTGTGAGGATTAAAATCGATAAAATTCAAAAGTAACCTATATTTAGAATACATAATTCATCAAATTTCATTATCATTAGAAATTAATTAAATTGCATAAATTCTATATATTAAAAACATTAAAATTATATATTTAATATTTTGATTAATTACTTAAAGTGGAAATAGTAAAAGTCCAACTCCCCCATTCAAGTAATTTCACAAAACATTTTTCATGTTGCATATAATTACACATGCTCAGGGGTAAAAATGTAGTAAAAATACCCTGACAATTAATTCACATCAAAATAGATGGGTCCCATTCCCATGAATTCCATTTATTTTATTAAAAATAATTCCTTTTCTCTCCCATGCAAAGTAATAAATATTAATTAGTTGCCATTAAAGGTTTTTGGTATTTAAAATAAACATTACATCACATCTATTTTAAAATGGATTTTGATTAAAAATAAAAGATGATTTATTATTTTCGATTACTTTCGCAATTATGGTAAATGGACTGTAAATATTTATTGGTAGAATTATCCTTTTTATTTTATTTATTTTCTATTAAATTTTTATTAGGAGGAATAAGTATTATTGTTTCTGATTTCTTTTTAAAATAACGCTTTTGCTACACATTTTATATTTTAAATCAATTTAATTGAGTATAATTTTTTAAATAAAGCTTTTTATTTATTTAAATTTATATTGACATTTTCGAGCAGTAAAATGAAAGGATATAAAATAAATTGATGATAAAAGCCTGATCGGATTATCAATATATAATAAAGTTTTATTGGAAGAATTGGAAAGTTAACATCAGGGATTCTCAAACTTTTTTAGATGCGGAGCTTTAAAGTTTATTCAAAGGAATTAGGAGAAATTTTCAAATTCGTTTCTAATTTCATTAATTCGATGAAAAGTAGATGCCAAATTAAATAATAAGATATTTTAATTAAAAGCTTTCAACAAGCTTTGAAAAATTGAACAGAGATTTCTTTACAAAAATTGAAATTTCAAAGTAGCACAATTATTTATATGAATAATAGGTTTCAACGCTTACAAAACTACATACGAAACATATAGCTTTCTTTGAGCTTTAAAGATTTTTAAAAACTTTTGGAGGAAAATGTTGGTATTGATTTAAATATAAGTAATCCGATAAAAAGTATATTTCATATAAATGAAATGATGCTAATTAACAGCTCTGAACTTTTGGAGCTTTTATAAAAGCTTTTCGGTGAAAATTTCAAAATACTTTACTGTTTATTTATTTAGCTCGAAAATATGTTTCAATACGTATAAAATTAATCCGGAAAGTTAAAGCTTTATCTAAGCTCATCCGATAGGTGAGAGCTTTTAGAAGAAAATTTTAGATTTGATTAAAATTTCATTAATTGGAAGAAAAGTAGTTTCCAAACAAATAAAAAATAAAATTTGTATTGAAAGCTTTCAATAAACTATGGAGATTATAATAAAGCTTTTTTGAGAAAATATATTGTTTCGTTTAGTCAAATTATTTGACAGAAAAACAGATTTCAAAACGTTTAAAATTAAATTTCAATCTAAAAGCTTTCTTTGAGCTTTTCCGACTCTTAAAAGCTTTAGGTGGAAAATTCTAGATTTCATTAAAATTGATCAAATTAATTGATCAAATGAAAAGTTGATTCCAAACAAATAAAATAAATTTTTGTATCAATAGCTCTTTGTAAACTTTATCCACTGTTTAATATCAAGAGTGAACTTTTGTCATTTTAATAGAGTTTTTGTGAGAAAATTTGAAAATTGATTTTAAGTTGATATTTGACTGGAAATAAAATTTCAAAACGTATAAAATTATATCCGAAAATTAAAGCTTTCTTTGAGCTTTAAAATACATCAACAGCTTTTAATGGAAACATTCGGATTTTTTTAATTAAATTTAATTAATCGAATGAAAAATCGATCTCAAAATTAATAAACTAAAATTTTAATTAAAAGCTTTCATGAAGCTTTGGGGTCATTAATTAAACTTTTGTCAGGAAATTTCGTTACAGGAAAATAATTTGGATAGGAAAATTATTTGAAAATAAAAGCTTTTCTAATCAAACTTTAGATTTAATTAATCAAATAAATAGAAATTTGAATATCGGATATCTCGATATTTGACCCGGATTCCCGATATTTTTCTCCGAACCGAAAAAATTATAATGATGCAGAAAATTTATAAATTAGTTGAGGAAAAATACAAAAATAACATAACTAAACTTTTCGTACAAAAGCTGTAAAATCCTAAAAGCTCCCAGAAAGCTTTATTTTCCGAACCTTATTTTTTACGTTTTAAAATCTATTCTCCATTCATATAACGATTCTTTAACAAAAATGTCTAATTTTACCAAAAGAAAGCTCAAAATTCTCGAAAGCTCATTGAAGGCTTAAAATTTAAATGTTCTTTTATATGATTTGGAATCAAATTTTTATTCGATTCACTAAATTTAAATGAAATATAAAATATTCGCATAAAGGTTATCTAAACTAATAAAAGCACAACGAAAGCTCTTAGCTTCAAAATTAAATTCTTATATCTAAAAATTTATTTTCTATCCAGATAACGTTCCTTTAACGAAATTTCAAATTTTCCCAGAGAAAAGCTTCAAAAATCTAATTAAAATGTTGTTTCATATGATTTGAAATCTAATTTTCCCCCGATTCATAAAATTTAAATGAAATATGGAATTTTACCAGAAACCTGGTACTAACTGTTAAAAGCGCAACGAAAGCTTTAAATTTTAAACTAAATTTTGTATGTTTTAAAATCTATTTTCTATCCAGATGTCGGTCCTTTCACTAAATTTCAAATTTTCAAAAAAAAATGCTTCGAAAAGGCAATTTTTGTACTAAGAAAACTGATAGACAAGCCAAATCAGTACAAACTACAACTAGGACACGGGCCAGTCTTAATTACATATTTAGATTTATTTGGTTCGATCTGTTAGATGTCGGATTCTAAATACAGAATATCATTTGAAAACATTCTTTCCTTTCAGGTTTGTGGGCTGTTTTTTGCGGTGGGAATTACGCTATGTTAAATCATTCAGAATATTTTTTCAAAAAGATATAAAATACTGTAAGTCAGCATAGCCAAATTATATAAAATAAATTATCAGAACCCAAAAAAAATGTTCCAACAATTTAAAACTGCAGTTATGCAGGATTTTCGTTGAAATGTAAATTTGTGATTTTTTCTTTACTTTACGAACTGAATTTTCCACAGATTTTCTATCGGGCTTTGAAAATCTAATGACGCAGAATTGTTTTCTAATAATCGTTTAAATAATTTGAACTATCAAAATTAAAAAACAATCAGCGCCCGAATCGACCACCCTAAAATCAGGGGATTAATTATATGAAAAAGTTCGTTCCAAAATTTCTTCATTTGACCCTTAGGTTTATTTTCTCGGTACCAAATTTTCCGGTTCCCGAAGAAAATTTCCCGGAAAATTAAGTTATCCACAAAACAGTCAGAGAAACTTAATAAAATCGAACCTTCGCTTCGAATTTTTGTTAAAATAAAAAAGATTCAAAACGGTGAATTTAAAACCAAATTTTCTTAACAAAAACTCTTTGAAAAAATCTTAGAAATATTTTCCCATCGTTAGATTAGAAAATTTTTAAAAATTTCCTCTCAAATTCTTAGGAAAATTTGGATAAAAAATCGATTAATTTTATTCAATTTTTACAACTGGATTTTTTATATTATTTTAAAAATACTATTTGCGAATGGAGCCCCTGACTTTAAGATGTTGATGGATGACCTAAATTATAACCTATTTGAATTCATTTCAAAAATTGGAGATTTCTTACTTTCCGGAAAATTATGACAATTTTTCAAAAAAGTGTAATTTTTTCATAGCTACACCCTGAATCGACCCCCCCAAAACCAGTGGATGAATTTTATTGAAAAATTTGTTCCACGACTTCTTTATCTGACTCTTAGGTTTATTTTCACATAACCAGATTTTCCGGTTCCCGAAGAAAATTTCCCGGACAATTTTGCTTCAACTTTTTGTTAAAATAAAGAATATTCAAAATGGTGAATTAAAAAAAAAATTTCTTAACAAAAACTCTTTGAAAAAAACTTAGAAATATTTTCCCATCGTTAGATTAAAAAATTTATGAAAAAAAATGTTCTTAAAATTCTCAAAATAATTTTAACTTTTCCAAAAAAGTATTAATTTTTCCTAGGGCTCACTGTATCGACCCCCCTAAAATCAGGGGATGAATTTTATGGAAAAGTTCGTTCCACAATTTCACGTAACCAGATTTTCCGGTTCCCGAAAAAAAATTTCCCGGGAAATTAAGTTATCCACAAGACAGTCGGAAAAACTTAATAAAATGATTTTGTTAAAATAAAAAGATTCAAAACGGTGAATTTTAAAAAAAATTTCTTAACAAAAACTTTGGTATTTGGAATTTTGGTAGAGGTTGAAGAAAAATAACTTTAAAAATTATCATTTATATTCGGGATCATTTTGAAGAATAATGGAATTTCCCAAAAATTTTCTTCGCATCTTGGAAAATCTAGAGACGTAGATTTATTGCCTAATAAATAAGAAACAAATTATATTCTAGAATTGTTCTTCTAAAATTAATCGGAAATTTATAAAAATAAATTCAAATAATATGTTAGATGGGTTTTAATACAAGGATCTTCTAAATAAGGTAAATTATGTCATGAAAATATTCCTTTCATGAGCGTAATTACATAAATTATATAATAGAATGTATGCATTAACTGTATAAAATATTGAACGATTCAAAAAGGATGGTTGGTAATGTAGGTGAAATTTAATTATATGAAAGGATCCTATATTGTAAGAGATTCTGTATAGAAAAAGAAATGCCTCAATTAAATATCATATTTAACACGGTGCATTACCGAATTTTCTATCCCCGCTATAAACCATGATTAGTAAGAAAACCCTTGTTAATATGTACGGCTTTAATTTGTTTCGCCGAAAAAAAAAGGAAAAAGGAAAAGGAAAATTAAATAAAAAAGAATGACTCAAAAGAAAATTCGACATGGGTTTTGTGGTATTATAAATCTACGCGGAAAACATTATAAAGGAATAATAAGAAACGCATTAAATAAATATGTATTAATGGTAGTATTATACGAGTCCTGAATTAGAACCATTTTTATGATTATTTTCATTCCCATTTTCCTTTCCTCATTTTTCGTTCATTTCAATTATCTTTCTTATCACACCGGGGTTAAGTTGAATTTTCTTTTCTTTTATATTATTTCTTGTTTTTTGTCTTGAAAAGGAACGTTCCACATATTTAGTCGTCTAGTTTTAGTTATTCCTTTTCATGTTTTATCCATTTGGGACCAAGAGAGAAAAGGAAACTTTTCATCCAATTTCTTAGTATATTTTCTTTTGTTTCTCAAATTGATCAATGTATATTTTTTCATGGGATTCCCTGAATATGATTTTCTTTACCTGGTACCGAATGAAACATTTTCTTCTTTTATCCTTATTACTGTTTCAAACAACTATCTGATGAATTATAGATATATAGTCGGGATATGAACAATTTTATATTTTTTCCTTTATTAAAATTGACAGTCTGAAGTTTTTATAAGAGGAAAATATAACTTTTACCGGTATACTTCGAATGCCTAGGATATAATTGAAAATGGAAGTTTGTCTGTTTATTTAAAAATAAGGTGTCACAGTATAATTAATTGAGAAAGGAACTGACGACTTAAGAGGACAATTAGAAATTAATTTTAAATTTGAATGAATTTTTCAAATTTTTTCCTTTGTACCCAAAACAATTTTCTCCATGTTTTTTATTACGAAACAATCAAATTTGTTGTCTATAGAAACGTAGTTTAGGATATATATCCTTTTCTATATTTAATGTCAGATGTTTATTACTTTTTGAAATACCGTATCACCTATCCCTCCCACAATATGTCGAAATGAAATTTCCGCAATTTTACAATATTCATCCCATTTCTAGAATAGATGGATACCACTTACAGGATATATGATGATGATGACAACATGATATTTTCATCATCTTCGAAACGATGAAGTAATAAGGAGATGTATCTATGATAAACAGGGTATAGACAAATTTTCCAAGGAATTAGCTGAAATATTTCATTTTGAATTTGATGCAGCTAAAATTTATTCAACAAGTTAAATGGAACATTTTGTTTTATGTACCTTTATTGAAACAGACATAATTCATGTTCGTTTATTTTATATTGAAGAACATTATGTTAAGAAATACATTATAAATACTGAATATTTTATTTTAATTAAAACTATTAAGTAAAATTAAACTAGAGCCTTCATTGACTTCAGCTGTACAGAAAAAATCGTAATTATTCTGGGCACTGGGTGATGAATTCAATTAAAAAATGCAATTTTTGACCTCAGCTGTACTGAAAAAAATTATTCTGGGCCCTGGGTGATTAATTCAATTAAAACATGCAATTTTTGGCATCAGCTATTCAGAAAAAAAATATCTCTAGATATTGGGTGATGAATTCTATTAAAAAATGCAATTTTTGACCTCAATTCTAGAGAAAAAAATAATTCTGGACCTGGGTATTAAATTCAATTAAAAAAAAATGCAATTTTTGACCTCAGCTGTACAGAAAAAAAATAATTCTAGGCGCTGGGTGATAAATTCAATTAAAAATTGTAATTTTTGACCTCAATTCTAGAGAAAAAAATAATTCAGGGAACTGGGTGATGAATTCAATTAAAACATTCAATTTTTGGCCTCAGCTATACAGAAAAAAAATATCTCTGGATATTGGGTGATGAATTCTATTACAAAATGCAATTTTTGACCTCAGCTCTAGAGGAAAAAATAATTGACCTGGGTATTAAATTCAATTAAAAAAAATGCAATTTTTGAACTCAGCTGTACAAAAAAAATTAATTCCGAATTTATGTATTTAAAATTCTTCAAAATTAAAATAAAATTGAACGATTTTTGTTCGAATTTCCACAGAAAATTTCTTATTCTAAATTCTTATTCTTAAATTTCCTATTTCTTCAAAAATTCCGTAATCTATTGATGGCAAATCAGTTCTCAGTAACTTTCGAGTTTTTATTAAAAAATTTTTTGGAAAAATCATCTGTTTTGAAATTTATTTTATTTTGGCCATAAATAACCAATTTATAAAATAAATTTTATTTTAAAAATTAATCTCCTAATTTTAAGAAGACCTGAAAATTTAAACTCCTTTAAATATCGACTTCGTTAAAAATTCAATAAATTTGGCCGATTTTCGTTTAACATTTGCTTCGAAATTTCTAAATTTAACCAAAGCCAATTATTTATAAGTAATTTTCGAAGAGTTTTTAATAAAAATCGTCCATTTTACAGTTATTTAATTTTGAGTTAACTAATAATTAATTATGTATTAGGAAATATTTGGTAAGGTATTTATAGATCAATCAAGTCATCCCCTATTTGAGTTCATTTCCAAATTTTAAATTATTAAATTGATCGGAAAATGGAAGGTCGTTTCCTGAAAAGAACCAATTCACCTGTTGTTTTTTTTTATATCAACCCCTATAAAATCAGGGGCTAATATTTTGAAAAAGGTTGTTTTACAAATACCTCACTTAGCATCTCTACGTTAAATTTCACAAAATGAAATTTCAGAATCCTTAACAGAATTTTCCGGAAATTAACATTTTCTTGGAGGTAATCAGAAAAATTCAATAAAATCAAAAATCTTCGTCGATTTAAAAAAAAAAATTTTTTTTTAAATGAATTCAAAAAAATTTATAAAATTTCCTGGAAAATTGAAAATTTTTCATTTATGGTCAATTTAGGAGATGACTTATTCGAGTTAATGACACAACTTGAGAGATTATCTAAAAAATCATATTTTTGAAATGTCTTCAAAAATTGATTTTTAAAAATTCAATCATTTCTGAAGGATTCATTGGCCAAAAAGGTTCTTTTATGGAAAATCAGTCTCAGAAATTAGTCAAGGAAATTCTAAAATTCAATTTTTGAGAATTTTCTGAAATTAAGAAAATAAATTTTAACAGTAGGTCTGGGAACTTACTATTTTATAATTAAATCATATTACCTTAGATGTAAAGAAATTAATTTACGGCTTAGAAAAGGGGCGCTTTAACGGGTCAAATTACTATGAATTCTGCGTTTTATTGATTTTTATCTATTTTTATCTAGTAAGGGTTTCGTAGTAAGGAATCCTAATACACGGAAAAAATTTAGTTGCTGCGTTTAAGCATTACGTTTATTGAAATTTAGTAAATGCAGAATTCATCAATAATATACTTTAATTAAAATTTCAATTTATGAACGTCAAAAATATTTTTTTATGCTAAAAATGGTAAATTGGGGTATTCTGATATTAATATTCTTTAAATTTAAGAAAGGATCTTCTAGATTTTAGCAAATATATGGTCCGAATTAGTAAATAAAAATTAAATAAGATGAATGACTTAATCTCTATATTTCAAAATCGAGTGTGAATATTTTCCTACATCTTATAAAATCTAGGGATAGGGATCTACATTTACTAAGAAATAGCGAACCGGTGCTAATTTCTCTCCATTAACTAATTAATTTTATGAATTAATTAATTAACTAATTTATCTATACTAATAGATTTAAGGACCAAACAATTAAATGTTATCCTTTTAATTATAGAACCTAGCAGATGTATGCTTCATATCATACTTGGGACCGAGATAAATTTTATCTCTTAATTTCAAGAACTAATCATTATAATAGGATAATTAATATTACCTAATATTATCTTATATCTAAGAAACTAATCTTACTATTTTACTTAAAAATCAGGAAATGAACAATTTACTATTGTTGAGTAAATAAAGATAAAATTTAATATTAATATGCTTGACGCCAAATCGGTACATTAGAGTTTGCTTGTTTTCATGCCCCATCCGCTTGTAGAAGATCGAGGTATATTCATGGAAACTTTAAGTAAGTCAGTAAAAGGGATGGGAAAAATCAGGAAAAATCTAACAAATTTAGTAAAAATATTAAAGAGTCAAGAGGCAGTTTCTGTAAAATCTCAGCAAATAAATCCAGAAAAAATGAGAAAAGTGCAGAAGTGACTTTGCTCAAACTTTTCCCGAGGTGAATAGATTTTTATAATTTTGCCCTCTTTTGCCACATTTTTAACGGGTAAATTTCAACTTTTAACGAATTTTTCAAATATTTTCATCCCATTTTTCTGATTTTTCATCTTTGATTATCCACGATTTGTTCTACCAGATTCTTAAATTACTTTTTCCTAGTTACTCTCACCTTCATGGGGATTTTTCATGGTTTTTAAAGAGTTTTAGATAAAAATTAGGAAACTTATGAAAATATGAGAAATTCCTAGAAATAGAAAAATTGCATTAAAATGGGAAAATTGATTAAAAATTTTAAAATTCTCAAATTTTGCGATATTCAATTTTTATTAAAATACACAATTTGGGAAAATCTTTGCTTTTTGTTTCCATTTAATTCAGCCGTCTCTTGCTTGAATGATCTTATGCAGAACATGCTCTAGCTGTAAGATCTTGTGAGATGGCACCGAATTGTAAGGATATGCGGATCCAAATAATTTAATAAAAATCGGAAAACTCCATAAATATCAGGAAGTTTCTTGAAAATCAGCAAATTCAAGCGAAAAGTTGCATCCAAATCGAATAATATC
The DNA here is from genome assembly GCA_027564815.1 of Symmerus nobilis. Lineage (NCBI taxonomy): Eukaryota > Metazoa > Arthropoda > Insecta > Diptera > Mycetophilidae > Symmerus > Symmerus nobilis. The sequence goes on along the minus strand of JANTOP010064884.1, from coordinate 5,396 downwards.
CTGAAAATAATAAAATTTTAACAAAATCATTCTTTGTCCTTAAAATTAACAAATTTCTGGAAAACCGGGGTTTCTTTAAACTGAGAAAGTTTATAGAGGTCGGATAATTGGTAAGAAAATCAAGAATTTTCTTGACAGTCAGAAAATGTTTTGAACATTTCCTCAATATCTCTAAATTTCCTCTAATTTGGAAAATTTTCTAAAAGTCGGAGAATTTCTTCCAAATTTGTAAAACTTCGTAAAAATTTTAAAAAATTTATCAAATTTTGAAAAATTTTATTTAAATTTAAAAAGTTTTATCAAAATTTGGAAAAGTTCATACAGATTTGGAAAATTTGGTAACAATTTAAAAATTTTATCGAAAGTTAAAAATTTCATTAAAATTTGAAAAAAAAATTTCGAAATTTGAAAAATCATTCAATCTTAAAAGTTTAACCAAAATTCGAAAAATTCCTTAAAAATTGAGAAATTTCATCAAAATTTGAGAAATTTCATCAAAATTTGAAAAATTTCATTAAAATTCAAAAGTTTTATCAAAATTTGAAAAATTATTAAAAATTTGAAAAATTTGAAAAATTTCATCAAAAATTCAGTTTTTTCAAAATTTGAAAAATATTTTCCAAATTTTTTCAAAATTTGAACAATTTTCAAGATTTTGAAAATTTGGAAAAATTATGATAAATCCGAAAATTTCCAAAAAACTAAAAAATTATCTCAAATTTTGAAAATATATGATATTTTGAGACCATAGCTTGTTTCTTTGTTCTTAACTTTCTTATTTTCCTGAAATTTCCTGTCAATTAATAATTCTTTCAAAACCCTGTATCCATATAACTTTTTTTATGTCCCGACAAATATTAGAAAATTCTTTATAGGATTATTGGTTTTTTTTTCGATTATTCTCTTTGATAATGATCCCATCTTTTATCGAGTACAAATATGTTTACTTAATTGTCTAACGATAGACAAATTTCCTTTTGTGAAAACAGTTGTTGTGTGAAAAATTCATATTAATTTTTTCCCATTTCATCAACATCTACATTTCGCCTTGCAAAAGATATTTTGTTAACAGATTTACCCAAATGATAAAAAGAATAGCGGACAGGACGAAACCATCGTACCATTCTTCGACTATAATCACTTTTAAACAGTCCATGGGGTTAATATAGCTGAACAAATAAAGTTCTGGGGAAAAAAAATCGTACAGATAAGAAAAGGTGTGGGAAATGGGAATGAAAATGCATTTTTAAATAGATGTAGAAAGTTAAAAAATGTTTCCTTTTTTAAAAATTTCAATTGATGGTGATGGTATATGGGATCGTATTTAATATATTTTATATTTCAGAAATTATTTTCTAGAAATTCCCATACTAACTCTAGACTTGGGTACTCGTACATCCATCATATTGTACGAAATGATAATGTGGTATTTACGAGAAAAAAAATTTGTATATCTCTATTATATAAATTTGCAACCAAAAACCATCCAACCGTAAGCTTTTAAAGCTCTTTGAATATTTTTTATTTTCTTTTAATTTCATGTTTCATATTTTTCTACGAAGCCGATAGATGATTGCTAAAAAAACTATTGCAGTGATAGTAAACCATTTTCAACTTAAATAAGATAATTTAGGGATTGATACGCTTTCGATTTTTTCCGTTCGAACTCCTTAAGATCCTAGAAAATATTTTTCCGGTAAAAATGCAGGAAGGTTGGTTATATCTGAATCAATTTGTACTTCCTGTACAACTTCACCATATTATTAATACACTTTACACACATGTAAGTATATTTTCGAAATAGATAAAAAGTGAGATATTTACGATGTTCCTCCAAGAAAAAAAAAATATTTGTAGGAAAATAAATGAAAATATATAAGAAACGAGGAAAACTTTCAAGCGAAAATAAAAATAAAATAATCCACAAGACAGTTGAGCAGCTTTTGTCGACAAGAAATAAACATTTTATTTTTATGTTTAGAATTATTATCAAAACCGTGTATATGTTGGTTATATAACCATATAGTCATATCCTGAATGATATAATATATAAAAGGTGAAAGTTATCGAGAAAGAGGATTTTTTTTCATATTTAAACTAAAATCATTTTAAATATTTTCTTTCAAGGAAAATCTATTTTGAAAATGTGCCGGTGAAATTGTATTTACCATACATTGAAAGGTAACAAGAACATAAAAAAATAGAAGGAAAATTATATTGGAAAAGGAAAGTGGAAATATGAAAATTTATTCCCACTTAATACGCGGGAAAACTGACTGATATAAAAATATCTTCGTTATTTATAATAAAAGAAAATCCCCGGTAAGTGTAGGGTCCTCATTTTCATACACGATTTTTATATATCATATTTTGAAAGAGAAATTATAAATAAATTTGGTTGAAAGGAGAAAAATTTCATTTTAAATTGTGTTTTATTATAACCATTTTTCCCATAATAAATATAAAAAAAAGGAAGAAAATAAAAATATTTTCAAAAGGAAATCTACCTGACAATCTTTACAACATACGTGAATTCATATTCGAATATTTTATATAATTAATAAACCCAGAAGTGTGGAGTTCCTTTCCGGGACGATTGGTCCAAAAAAGAAAAAAATAAAATAAAGAATTGACAACGAAAAATGGATACCAGAATGATAAATTACATTGTACATATATTATGGTTCCTGGGAGTTTTAACAACAGGTAAGTTTCCAGGTGTATTATATAGAAAAAAGAAAATAGATAAAGGAAAATTCTGTTGACGACTCATTATAATAGATGGAAAATGGTACATAATTGTTGTATATAAATAAGAGTAAACCTCTGATTTATCTATATATAAGAACGCCTTACATTTTCCTTTTGATTGTAGGTATATTTTCTAATTTTTCTTCCCAGTCCTTTTCAACAAATGACGATGGAAGTTTTTTTTCTTCTATTTTTTCTCTCTTCACATTTATCATCTGGTACACTTAAGATTTAACTATACAATTATCCTGAACTTTTTCTAATGGTAAACTTTTTCCGTATCCCTATTATATGATATTTTTATGGATGTTGTTTACTGTCCATGATGTCCATTAAATATCCAGATTGATATAAAATTATGTATGGAGTTTTGGTGATAAAGGAGATAAAGTGTTGATAAATGAAAATAAATATAAAGGAATTTAAGGCAGGGAACGTCAATAAATCAAATGAATGATAATGGTCGTGGTCATCATTTCATTACCTTCGCTAATACCTTGATATCTTTTTTGGTATATTTATAGCAACGAAAAAAAGCAACTCGAAAATTTCGTTCGAGAGAAACAACCACCAAAATTCGGGGGTTGATTTTTTTAAAAATATTTGAAGAATAAAGTTGTTCATTATTTAGTTGGGAACAATTCTGCGTAATTAGATTTTCCACTTCCCGAAGGAAATTTTTGGAAATATTCACATTTCTACAGAACGGTGTAAAAATAATTAAAATCGATGATTTTACATAAGTATTTCATTTCTCAGAAATCGATTTTTAAAAATATAACTTGCGAAGGTACCCCGTAAGATATTTCGGTCATTAGCTGTTTTAAGCTATCCGTTAAATTATTCGGAAGTAAAATGTTTCAATTTTAACTTTTCCATCGAATTATAGACAATTTTTTGGAAAAGTGGCGATTTAATAATTTTGTTTGAAGGAATATCTCAACAAAATTCAGGGGTTGTTTTTCTTGAAATTTTGAGAAATCATTTTGTTCATTAATTTACTTGGGAACAATTCGGCATAATTAGATTTTCAAGTTCCGGAAGAAATTTTTTGGAAATTTCGATATTTCTACGGAACGGTCCCAAAATAATGAAAGGCACTAGTAAAATCGAAGATTTTGCAAACGTAACTTATTTCTTAAAGATCGATTTTTTAAAAATATAACTCGCGAAATTACCCCGTAAGGTATTTCGGTCATTAGCTCTTTTAAGCCATCCGTTAAATTAATCGGAAGTGAAATATTCAAATTTTAATATTTTCATGAAATTAGAGACAGTTTTTTGGAAAAGTGGCGATTAAAAAATTTTGTCTGAAGGAAAAACCCACCAATATTCTAGGATTGATTTTTTTTTTAAGTTTGAGAAATGAGTTTGACCATTATTTACTTGGGAATAATTCTGCATAATTAGATTTTCAACTTTGGGAAGAAAATTTCTGGAAATTTCCATTTTCCACAGAACGGTCCAAAAATAATTAAAGTCACTAGCAAAATCGAAGATTTTGCAAATGTAATTTTATTTATTAAAAATTGATTTTTTAAAAATACAACTTGGGAAATTACCCCTTAAAGTATTTATATCATTAGCCTTTTTAAGCCATCCGTTAAATTATCTGAAAGTGAAATGTTTAAATTTTAACATTTCCACCCAATTATAGACAATTTTTTGAAAAGTGGCGATTTAAAAATTTTGTTTGAAAGAAAATCTCACCAAAATTCAGGGGTTGATTTTTTTGAAATTTTGAGAAAATTCTTTGTTGATTATTTACTTGGCAACAATTCTGCGTAATTAGATTTTCATCTTTTGGAAATTTCAAAATTTCTTCAAAACTGTCCGAGATCAATGAAATCAAAAGGAAAAATTTAACTTAATTTAATTTTCTCAAAGATCGTTTTTGACGTCATTTTTAAAATATAACTTCATATGGTATTTATTTCATAAACTCTATTAACTCATGCCCTAATTAGGTATTAGCTGAAATTTTTAAAATTTGGTAACGGTTTTTGGTTATTAGGCGATTTTAAGTAACTTTGAGAACTTGAATTCTCGGAAAATATTATGGAATTGGTAAATCTAATGATGCCAATTTAAATATATGGGTAAAGTGAGGATATTATGAAAGAAACTTTTTCAAAAAATTTACCCCCTAAGCTTATAGGGGTCGATACGGGAAAATTTGTAACTTTTTGGGAAACGTTTTATAATTTTGGGGAAAATTACATTTCGAAAATTTCAATATAGATTCAAATAGGGGATAATTAGGGTGATCTATTAATACCATAAAATCGGGATGTCTCCTCACAACATATATTTTTAAGATCCCGCTGAAAATCTAATTGTAGAAATATGTCAGGCAAAATGGATTTTTTTCCAAAATATCGTAACAATTTCTAAGGAAAAAAATCCCATCTTCTAAACTTCCATTTACGTGAAGATCTTTATGGAAATTGGGGACGGTTTTGATAAAGGAAGACGTCGAATTTGGCTAAGAAATTTATAAAAAAAACCCATTTGAACTTTTGATCAGTTCTAGATAACTTGGCGAGAAATTGTCTTATCGAAAAATTTTAAAATTCAAATTCGTTTAAGAAAATCAATTCAGTTGAATTTTCAATCGACCCTGCTTGCCTTTTAAAATGTGTTAC